>CAJQUW010016890.1:0-47479 GCA_907163375.1 Prostheceraeus crozeri | reverse complement strand
TGGCGGTGATGTGAAGTTAGCACCGCCACAATTTTTTTTCCAAAATACACAATCAAAACATACGAAACACGCATAACAGATAGAAGACCATCAAAAACATTGTGCCAGCAATTAATTGTGTTATAAAACCAGCCCTTCGACTGATGTTTTTCAAAACCTCGATGGGCATCCATCCTCAAGAATACTGGGATTTCTTCAATTTTATAAGAATCTGTTTCCACTGTAGGTTAGAACCTACTCTATGGTTTGAACGATGTAGTTTGATAATTCCTTTCCAAAAATATTGCGCACTTTGGAAAGCATAAAGCAAGTATATTAGGATATCCCATATATCCTACTCTATGTTCGAAAGCACCACAAAATCAATTGAGCATCATGCTTCTTCGATGAAGCAGTCTGACAACGCTGGAAATATGCCCTTCGATCTCCTAATGCTATTGTTTCAATTGTTCATCAAGATCATCAAATGTGATAAAGATGTACGCACATCATGACACTAATAATGATGATTGTAGATATTGCCAACATTGTTTTCTATCAATGTTTCAATTGACTTCAAGAATTTCTGATTCACTGGATGTGCAAGCATACTCAAAATTGAAGGGATATTGAGACTCATATACTTCATATGATTTAGCTGGAAGTCACAAAATCTAATCTATTCCTAGGGTATTTTCATTATTTCATAAACACATTTATTTAATCATTCTTGTTTTAAGTTGTACAGGCTGTAATTAATCGCATGCCGTGAATCTATTTTCTACGGCAAACAAATGAAAATGTTTATCGATATATTGATCATATGGTAACCGAAATCTGACCAATCATAGGACGTCGTTAGTCCTAAAATGAAAAATTCAAACCATTACCAATAGCTTTGCCGTTGGAAGTCGTGAACTGTCCTTCATGCGGGGAAAAATTAACAAATTGCATGCTATTCATCACTGGCCTTTAATAAGAAAGTAAGTCTTCCTAGCTATGTCATTGCATACACTCGTCAAATGCCTTCACTGTCTTACAGAGTTTTGAACAAACTAACAGCTTCAGCTTTCTGTTAACAGTTCAGGCACATGACGGTATTCACCTGTCCAGATATTCGTATTCGCATTGACATCTGTATAGCCAGTAAGCAAACGGTTTAATGTTCAAGAGGAAAATTTTACAATACCTCCATTGAGTGGTCCCAATTTTGGAAAAAACATTCAGTGGCGATGCCAACTTCACATCACCGCCATTGAGCTTTCGTGTTGATTTTCCACCGACTGAGGTGGGATTTTTCTGAAATCATGCTGGCACACTCCATCTCGGTTTGACTGACACATGCATTTTTCAAGATGGCGGTGCCAACTTCACATCACCGCAAAATAGTGATTTCGGTGACTGCAGCACGGTCATTTTGGTTTCACCAAGCACAGCATCTTAGGAGAAGAAACTTGATGGCACAATATTTTTGATGATCATCTCTCAGTTGTACTTGTCTCGCGTGTTTTATTTGCGTATTTTAAAAAAAGACTTCAGTGGCGGTGCTAACTTCACATCACCGCCATTTTGTGGTTTCGGGGACTGATTTCTCCGGAAGTACGGGGAGTTAGGTGCTGAAACTTGCTGGCACAATGTTTTTGATGGTCTTCTATCTGTTGTGCGTGTTTCGTATGTTTTGATTGTGTATTTTGGAAAAAAAATTGTGGCGGTGCTAACTTCACATCACCGCCATGTCGAACTTTCGAGCATCGATTTTTCCTAAACTAAGCGGAATTCTTTCAAAATAGTGAGTGGCACATGCTGGCACACTCCATCTAGATCGATTCTGATCGTTGGTTTGACTGGCACATGCATTTTTCAAGATGGCGGTGCCAACTTCACATAACCGCCAGCGCATTGAGCTTTCGGGGGCTAATTTCTCCACAGGTACGGCGTCTTAGGAGAAGAAACTTGCTGGCACAATGTTTTTGATGATCATCTCTCAGTTGTACTTGTCTCGCGTGTTTTATTTGCGTATTTTAAAAAAAGACTTCAGTGGCGGTGCTAACTTCACATCACCGCCATTTTGTGGTTTCGGGGACTGATTTCTCCGGAAGTACGGGGATTTAGGTGCTGAAACTTGCTGGCACAATGTTTTTGATGGTCTTCTATCTGTTGTGCGTGTTTCGTATGTTTTGATTGTGTATTTTGGAAAAAAAATTTTAGTGGCGGTGCTAACTTCACATCACCGCCATGTCGAACTTTCAACCAACGATTTCTCCTAAACTAGGAGGAATTCTTTAAAAATAATGGGTGGCACATGCTGGCACACACCAAATGCATGGATCTGTTAGGTTTATTTGAGTGGCACATTCCATTTTCAAGATGGCGTAGCTGAGTGGCGGTGCTAACTTCACACACGTAGGTCTGATTCTCAATAATGAAAATAACCGATCCTCCTACGCGAATATGCTGTAATTCGACCAAGAATTAGGGATTGGTCGTCAGTGCTTGATTATCACTGAGTGAATCCACTTCAGATAGGCAGAATAGACCACTATGAGCCATATTTTAACTAATGAATGCAAATTAAGGCCGAAATATCCATTAGGAAAAATAACCCACAACACGCGGAATTTGAAATCTTTGATGGATGTTAAAATCGATGTAACAGACAGATGGAGCTTGTAACAGCCAGCTAATAGGCAGGAAATTGAATAGAGCACATCAATTTATCTATATACGTAGCCAACGCACTTTACAGAAGCGTAGATTTGATAATCCCATTTTATGGGGTCAAGATGACTTAATTTATGGGGTCGAAATGTCAGGGGGTCGAAGTGACTAGTAACCGTCTTTTTCATCGGAAACAATATCAGATTGATTGACACATGGATTAAATAATACAACCTTCGCCGTGGTGAAGAATTCCTCGAACGAAAGCAACTTTTCATCCGCGATAGATTTACATGTACGAAAATTGATATATTTATCCAGTGAAAATCGAAATCAGCAGAGCAGAACTTCTGGTGAATGAAGCCATCAAAACATACTTGATCTCCATAGACAATATGACTTGTCGCTGTTTTCCAACTGCGTGTTTCGATCTCAATACTTCTCATATTTCTTTGTCGATTACTTTCGTCGCAACATGTAAGTATCAGCATGCAAATTCATATCTTAATATGTAATTAAATGAAATAAGAGCTTTATGTATATAAGTGGTGTACAAAAGAATTCATTCAGACGCTAACAATCGAAACACTAGAATTATTTTTTGGTTATCGGAAAATTCAAGTTGATCTAATTTGAATCAGCTCGATATATTTCAATGGCTCACTGCTATCCTACTCAGGAGCAAAAGATATATATAATGTACTATACAAGAATATTTACTATATGATGGTGATTCAAAATGCACAAAGAAGTCATAAATCACGCATATCAATTAACACTATCATTTTGAATCACTACCATTCTCGTAATCCTTTGCTCCTGTAGATAATAGCTCTGAACTATTGAAATATAGCGAGCTGATGTAAATTAAATCAACTTGACTTTTCCGAAAACTACAGCAGTCTAGGGCCAAACCACATAGATTCATGATTAATTGAAGTGTAGTATGAATTTCTTCTTTTGTAATTCAGTTCTGTCATCAAGAATTGGGAAAACGCATTGTCTAGTGCATTACTAACGTGAAAAGTTGTGATGCAGTGGCTTTGCACTATAAACCAAAATCAGTATGGAATTTTTGAAATGATTAAGTTTCTTTTCATATATTCCATATAGGCCTATAAAATACTGATGGTTAAGCCCATTGCATTCTCTACTACATATCGTGATATTGACAAATAAACTGACAATTTACATGCTATTTTACATTTGTCAATAGGCTATATGATCGGCCTAATATGCCCTAAGTAGTATTATAACTTTTGCATGTATTTGCATTGAGGCATAATTATATGCATGCAGTGAATGCTCATAATTTATTTTAAAACATAAAAATTTATGTTTTACATATAATGTTGAAGGCTAGGAACAAGAGGTAATTCAATTTTCTTGGCATTGTGCTAAAAACAAGCGGGTCACTCCTTCTCTTTATTTGCCTTCATAAAGTTATGTACAATAAAATTTGAGTAGGCAAAAACCACGGCGCTTCGTGTCACATACACATCAAAAGGTGGGAGGACCCACTTTTTGATGTGTCTGTGTGTGACAGATCAATGATGTGTCTGTAAATTAGATAAATCTCATTGTTATCCACATCACTGTCATTGTATAATCACTAAATTATCATTCCAACTCTTCAATGATGCATTTTTATATCAATCAGCAATGAAGTATGAAAGACTTTTTGAACGCATGGTAGATACTCAACATACTTGATTCTATATCAAGCTCTTCCGAAAATTTAGCACAGTGATATCAGACACTATTCAAAATTTAGACCAAAAGTAGCTTCCTATACGAGTTTCCCCCTTTTAACGAGTACACTTAGTAAAATGGGTAAAAATCAGTCATGTGACTTCGAGTAGATTTTAATCGAGGTCGAGGTTGTTCTCGATATAAGTTACATAACTTTGATTGACTTTGGCACCGGGCACTTGCATGAAAGGAAAACGAAGACTTTTGTGTTTATCAATTTATTGATCATATTGTGTCAACACATTGAAAATCTGATTATTATCACGTCTATGATAGTTTTAATTGGTTAATTACTACATCATGGTATGCTTGTGTGAAAACATAAATAGGCCTATGCGTTACAATTGCAGATAAAAAGATGACAATTTTTAACGGACACGCTCAAAACGTTATTCAATACATGACATAAAATCGTTATAAGACAATTTTGCAAATAGTCACAAAATTCATTGAAATCATCTAATGACATGAGGTCTCCCGTTCAATCTTAACAAGTGCTAACTTTGGACAAAAGAATCTTGTATGCAAATTTCGTTATATGTCTATTATAAAAATTGAATGATTGCAACAAATACTATATGGAAACATGGAAATATATTTATAGTCCCGCCAGGACGAACCTCTGCATGGAACGAGACACACAATGTTCTATACCCTATAACTACTACGAAAATGTGCGTCTTCCGAGTTCTAACGTGTTCCTTTGATCTACAGACAAGATCAAGAAAATAGACATGTTAGTTGAAGGAAAATTTTCGACCAATATGTCTGCTTGGTGTGCTTGCTCCGACTATGCGAGTTTGCGGTATGACATGTCTTCTATTGCGTTCTAATCCCGTGCAAAGAACAAATTCTATATTCGATATTTGCAAGAGTGGTTATAGATGCTCAAGGTTTGAGCTCAAATTTGATCAAAATTTCATGTTTACCTTCCTAAGATGCTTGTTGAATCCAAATTTGTTTGGTTTTGGTAGGAAAAAATAGATGAATGACTTCATGACCTGAAGATATATCATGCCACAAACTAGGCCTATAGCGCTTAAGTTAATACATCTCGCATAGTCAGGGCAACACACCAAACCGACATTTCGGTCGAAAACTTCGATTTTCCTTCAATTAGCATGTCCTTTTTCCTTGAACTTGTCTGCATATCAAAGGAGCACGCTAGAACTCGGCAGGCGCGCATTTTCGTAGTAATCATAGGGTTTAGAACATTCGTTGAAAGTCTCATCTTCGGTCTCGTTCCATGCAAAAGCCCGTCCTGGCGGATGGACTATTTGTATTTTTACATAGTAAATTTGCTATAATCATTATCATGTCCAAAATTGTCTGAGAAATAAGCATAAAGGAGCAAATAAGTATGAACAACAAGGAGGAAATAAAAAATTATGAATAGCAAAATGTTTCTATAATTATCTGACTACTGTTCTGTCCGACCTCGATGAAAATCTGCGTAGTCTAAGTCGAGGTTATTATGATTTCGGTGAATGTGGTAGGAACTAAATTTAGAAATTCAAAAAAGCGCATATTAAATGTCCGCCGAATTGCATTGTTCAAAGCAGCTACTACTTATACTGAAAACTTGCGAAGTGGTTAGAACTGCTAAAATTAGCAAAATCGATATTCTAAGCTTACAAATGAGCTTGAAACGTTGCATCTCATCAGAGAGTGCATTTTGCTACATCATAACTTGACCCAACTTTGTAGCATCAGTAGACAGGAAAATTCTTTTTTCTATTAATTGCACGTATTCCAAACATAAGTGGTGTCTAACTGTCTATCAGACTAAGTTTTATTTTGTTATAATCTCAAATGCACCATTTTTAAGAATTGATCATCCTTTTTCAGAGGCAATGAAAAAACTCCATTACAAAAATGGAAATGCCAGGATCAAGGTCCTTGTGGGAAACTGGCTATAACAAGCCCAGAAGACTTTCTCGGAACAGGGTTGAGCTGCCGGACTTAGAGGGTGACGTGGAAGACGATCAAGTGCCTGAGCAAAGACATTTGATAATGTGTGCATATGTGTTCGAATAAAATCGTCTGTGTGATGGTTTGTTTTTTGCTATTCCGGAATATCGCATTCTGATTTTCATAGTTGCATGGCTGTGGGTAAGTTGGACTGTGTATTGATTGAGGTGCACTTTCGCCAATAAGGACTGATAAAAGGTAGCGTAGCGCCAGTGTAGCAGTTGGTGGTGATTAGTAGCAACTACGTAGCGTCGCCGTAGCAGCACGTGGCATCCGGTAGCAGATACGTAGCTAGAGTAGCACAAGGTTCTGCTACGTAGCATACCGGTAGCAATTGGTGCTTCAGCGAGCGGTAGGTGGCATTATAATGTCAATTCAGTAGCGGCAACGTTTCAATTGGTACCATGCTACAAGTACCATCCAACAAGTAGCACCATGCTACGTAGCAGGAACGTGGCCTATGCCGCCATTTTTATTGGTTTCTGCTACTCCCCCGCTACGTACTTTGTTAGCCGGGTAAATTTCTCTGGACAGATAGGTTGAAATTGGCTTATACATGATCAGGCCAGAAATCATAAATTTGACTACCTTATTATAATAAACTACCTAATCACAAAATAGACTGTCATTCTGCATTATCAATTTTTGCCAGCACAATGCATGTCAAGCACATTATATATGTATATTTATGAACACTAGGTTATAGGACGCGTGTACAGCGAAATTTTGCGAAGAATTAAGCGGAAAAGTCACCAAGAAAAATGAAATATCGATATTCTGAACACCGTTTTTTCATTTTTTAAAGAAAGAATCTATTTTCTTAGACAACCATTCAGTTTGATCTCATAGAATACCTTCCAACAAAGAATGCATGGCTGAAGCACAGATGCGTTTGGTTGAAAAGACCACATGATAAATTTTATTCAAAAGTTTTGCGCTTCAGGGATCGAACATTGCCAACTTAATATTTCTGACAGTGCATTCACAGATGTCGTTGAAGTTAGCACCAACTTTTTGAATAGAATTTGTACAGAATAGAAAACCACATACACAGGTACTATTAACGACGCAGAGTTTGTACAGACAAAAATTTTTCAAAAATTCGAACTCCTTCATCTACAAAATTCAAATTTAAATTCGAAAGATTGGTGCAAGTATTGGTGCTACCTAGTTAGCGAGTTTGTACATCATTCCGATGGAAAAATTTAGATACAAGCACAAAAGACTGAGTTTGTACAGCAACTTCCAGCACCTTCCCTACACGAACAACCGGTAAAAACCGCCAAAACCGACTTTTTCAAAAAAATGATAAGATTTTCCAGAAAAGTACTTGGTGCTACATGAAAAATGAGTTTGTACAGTGCTCTAACCGGTGGAAGAGTGTTCTACTAATCGAGTCTGAGTTTGAACACACACTTCTCCGACACTCCAACACTCCTACGACCGGTAAATACCGGTTATTATACCGTAACTTCAAGAATACTGCCAATTTATGAACAAATCAATTGGTGCTACATGGAAAATGAGTTTGTACAGTGCTCTAACCGGTGGAAGAGTGTTTTGCTAATCGAGTCTGAGTTTGAACACACACTTCTCCGACACGTGTGTGAAGTTAGCGGAACCACTCAGTGGAACCATTTTTTATTATAGCTTAATTCTATTCGAAACAGCTGCTAGTTTGTCAATTTCAGTCTCCTGATTACGAATCTGAGCTCAGATTTCACAAATTCACGGTCGCTTTTGAGAAATTCAAGTTTAAAGATAAAAGTGGTCCCGCTGTGAAGTTAGCGGAACCATCCAGCAGAACCAATTGCTGAGTCTCGCTGATTGACGCAGTAAATCAATTTCTTTTGGTCACTACCCGATCAATTTTGTTGTGCTAATCACGAATATGTGCCTCATCTTTCAAAACAGTGCAGATTTCACCCGGAAATCTGAATTTCACCTTTTCTGCAAGCTGATTGTGAAGTTAGCGGAACCATTTTTCAATACAAAGAATTTCTCAGCGAAATCCATCCTCTCCTACTAATTTGAAGCTCCTAATCACAAATCTGTAATCAGATTTGCAAAAATCGCCCGCATTGCAAAGATATTCCTCTATCTGGGTCCGCTGTGAAGTGCCCGGAACCACCTACTGGCATTAAAATTTCAAATTCTAATTTTTGCACAGAATCACTGCAATAGACATACCAAGAGAATGGAATTGCTTCACTGATCACGGTTTGCCGTCCGATTTCACGGGAGAATAAGTACTTGCCGAGAAAAATGGATTTTACGGTTATCATGGACTTTTCTGCAAGCTGATTGTGAAGTTAGCGGAACCATTTTTCAATACAAAGAATTTCTCAGCGAAATCCATCCTCTCCTACTAATTTGAAGCTCCTAATCACAAATCTGTAATCAGATTTGCAAAAATCGCCCGCATTGCAAAGATATTCCTCTATCTGGGTCCGCTGTGAAGTGCCCGGAACCACCTACTGGCATTAAAATTTCAAATTCTAATTTTTGCACAGAATCACTGCAATAGACATACCAAGAGAATGGAATTGCTTCACTGATCACGGTTTGCCGTCCGATTTCACGGGAGAATAAGTACTTGCCGAGAAAAATGGATTTTACAGTTTTCAAGGATTTCATCGGAATCTCAGAAAAAATCCAACCCTCTCCAGATCAGCCGAACCATCATTTATTACAGCACAATTCTATTGCACCATCACAATGTGTAATTACCTCTTGTGCGCTTTCCTTCTCGGTGCATGCTGTTGTGCCTCTGAAGTCATTAGATGTTTGAAGAAGACGCTAATTTCTCCATGTTTGTTGTTTGTAATTACGAGGTTAGTTAAAGAAAAACTTTCATGTTGTCCTAAAAAGGATTCAGAATCGCTTCATTGTTGAAAGATTGCAATGCTTTGTAGCTATTGTGCATATTAATTCATTTCGTATCAAAAAACATAAAGTCTTAGTAGGATAACATTTTTCGGTTCCATGCTGTCAAATCTGTGCAGCGGATTGGTAATTCATTAGTTGCATAATATCCTGAGGTGATAAAAGATAAGAAACTTGCTAATAAGTGCGATTCTTGCATAATGAAAAAATCATGTGTGTGAAGTTGGCGCAACCACTCAGCGCAACCATTTTTGTTTTTACTGTGCCACTCCCAAAAATCACATAAACCACACAATTCGAGGTCGCTGATTATGTGCCACTACTCGGTTTCACGAAATTCAGCCTCCTTTGGCCAGAAAACGCAATTCAAATTTCAAATTGGTTGCGCTGTGAAGTTGGCGCAACCAATTTTTCTGACTTTCATAAATTTAGCGCATCAAGCAACAAAACTCATAACAAACGATGAAATATCCATGCCTAATTATGTGCCACGCAAAAAATTACTAAAAATAATCGATCTTCATGTAAAAATCAAGTTTCAAAATTTTATTTCACCGAAGTGTGAAGTTGGCGCAACCAAATTTGAAATCAAAATTACTCAGCACACAGGCAGTTATGCTTCACATAAATAGTACCAGCGGATGTACCAGGTCAACATTCATCAGAATCAATCAAACAAAAGCAGTCTTTCACCCGCTCTAAAAGAAAACATTAAACATCAAATCACATGACAAAGCTTATAATAAAATATTGCACAACCCGCGCAACCATTTTTCATTTCGAGTGTGCCACTCCTGAAATGCATGTTTCTAGTACAATTTGGGGTCGCTGATTATGTGCCACGCATCAGTTTTACTAAATTCGGCCTCCTTCACTCGGAAAACTCAATTCAAAGTTCAACTACATCACACAATAATTCCAGCGCAACCACTTTTCAAGTTGAAATTACTCTGCTAAAACGCCGTTTCACATCAAATAAATAGCACCATCGGGTGTGCCAGGTCAATATTCATCAGAATCGACCAAACACTCGAAATGAAAAATGGTTGCGCTGACTCGAATTGATCTGAGCTTCAGCTCGATCATGTCTAGGCCTATACATGGCAGGAAATCATGTGTTTTTGAAGGATGATATTTTCTGATTTAGCAAGTGAATAGGTACGAGTGTTTGGTCGATTCTGATGAATATTGACCTGGCACACCCGATGGTGCTATTTATTTGATGTGAAACGGCGTTTTAGCAGAGTAATTTCAACTTGAAAAGTGGTTGCGCTGGAATTATTGTGTGATGTAGTTGAACTTTGAATTGAGTTTTCCGAGTGAAGGAGGCCGAATTTAGTAAAACTGATGCGTGGCACATAATCAGCGACCCCAAATTGTACTAGAAACATGCATTTCAGGAGTGGCACACTCGAAATGAAAAATGGTTGCGCGGGTTGTGCAATATTTTATTATAAGCTTTGTCATGTGATTTGATGTTTAATGTTTTCTTTTAGAGCGGGTGAAAGACTGCTTTTGTTTGATTGATTCTGATGAATGTTGACCTGGTACATCCGCTGGTACTATTTATGTGAAGCATAACTGCCTGTGTGCTGAGTAATTTTGATTTCAAATTTGGTTGCGCCAACTTCACACTTCGGTGAAATAAAATTTTGAAACTTGATTTTTACATGAAGATCGATTATTTTTAGTAATTTTTTGCGTGGCACATAATTAGGCATGGATATTTCATCGTTTGTTATGAGTTTTGTTGCTTGATGCGCTAAATTTATGAAAGTCAGAAAAATTGGTTGCGCCAACTTCACAGCGCAACCAATTTGAAATTTGAATTGCGTTTTCTGGCCAAAGGAGGCTGAATTTCGTGAAACCGAGTAGTGGCACATAATCAGCGACCTCGAATTGTGTGGTTTATGTGATTTTTGGGAGTGGCACAGTAAAAACAAAAATGGTTGCGCTGAGTGGTTGCGCCAACTTCACACACGTGATTTTTTCATTATGCAAGAATCGCACTTATTAGCAAGTTTCTTATCTTTTATCACCTCAGGATATTATGCAACTAATGAATTACCAATCCGCTGCACAGATTTGACAGCATGGAACCGAAAAATGTTATCCTACTAAGACTTTATGTTTTTTGATACGAAATGAATTAATATGCACAATAGCTACAAAGCATTGCAATCTTTCAACAATGAAGCGATTCTGAATCCTTTTTAGGACAACATGAAAGTTTTTCTTTAACTAACCTCGTAATTACAAACAACAAACATGGAGAAATTAGCGTCTTCTTCAAACATCTAATGACTTCAGAGGCACAACAGCATGCACCGAGAAGGAAAGCGCACAAGAGGTAATTACACATTGTGATGGTGCAATAGAATTGTGCTGTAATAAATGATGGTTCGGCTGATCTGGAGAGGGTTGGATTTTTTCTGAGATTCCGATGAAATCCTTGAAAACTGTAAAATCCATTTTTCTCGGCAAGTACTTATTCTCCCGTGAAATCGGACGGCAAACCGTGATCAGTGAAGCAATTCCATTCTCTTGGTATGTCTATTGCAGTGATTCTGTGCAAAAATTAGAATTTGAAATTTTAATGCCAGTAGGTGGTTCCGGGCACTTCACAGCGGACCCAGATAGAGGAATATCTTTGCAATGCGGGCGATTTTTGCAAATCTGATTACAGATTTGTGATTAGGAGCTTCAAATTAGTAGGAGAGGATGGATTTCGCTGAGAAATTCTTTGTATTGAAAAATGGTTCCGCTAACTTCACAATCAGCTTGCAGAAAAGGTGAAATTCAGATTTCCGGGTGAAATCTGCACTGTTTTGAAAGATGAGGCACATATTCGTGATTAGCACAACAAAATTGATCGGGTAGTGACCAAAAGAAATTGATTTACTGCGTCAATCAGCGAGACTCAGCAATTGGTTCTGCTGGATGGTTCCGCTAACTTCACAGCGGGACCACTTTTATCTTTAAACTTGAATTTCTCAAAAGCGACCGTGAATTTGTGAAATCTGAGCTCAGATTCGTAATCAGGAGACTGAAATTGACAAACTAGCAGCTGTTTCGAATAGAATTAAGCTATAATAAAAAATGGTTCCACTGAGTGGTTCCGCTAACTTCACACACGTTTCTCCGATACTCCTGTCGCGAATATTGCAGCTACGTGATTGCGTAATGTAGCAGCCTGAGCGCTGATTGGCCGCTGTGCGGTGCCTGCATGTCTGTGTTCGCATTGTCATAATAAAGGTTACCTTCGTGAAGCAAAGACGTGTTCTCTGCAAGAGTTAGATTCGGCACATGGCGCCCAACGTGGATGTGGTTTCACTTTCGAGAGAAGAGTGATACTACGGATAACTTGGATTTTTCGGTCCTTATCGTTACTGGAATTGGAGCTCTTCGCCTATGTTTATCTCACTGGTGGATTCGGATTTGGAGGCTGATTTTTCGTGAACTGATATTTCTACTCTTGAGAAGACTTACCTCTGCGGAATTGGACTTGGACATTTTCACCGGCAGAGTGCACTTACCTGTGTGAGATTGGACGTAGCAGATTTCATTCCTGGATCCGAAAGTGAGCTGTGCAACTAGTAGACAGTAAGCTGTACATGTAAATTCGTAAGTTCGCTAGCTATACTAGAAAGGTATTTTGTTGAGACTTACATGTACAATTCTCATCTCCATCTTGTTGAATTCCGTAATTTAACGTTGTCCTTTTTATTACGTATCATACTTGTGTCGCCTATATTGGGTTGCCTGTATTTTGTGCTCGTTAGTCGGTCACTAGCTTGGTGGGATTCCTTTCGTTAGTAATTCGATACTTGTACGACTTGCCATTATGGATCAAGAAAATTTATCAAAGATGGATATTCTACAGGAAGCTAGACAAAAGAGAAGCAGAATACGGGCTGTGGTTACTCGTTATGTGAATTTGGCTAGAACAAGTATGGATACGGCAGTTGAAGGTAGAGTTGAGAGTTTACGGAAAAAAAAAGATAAAGCTCCGGAACTCGAAATAGTCAATGATACCATTCAGAGGTTAATTGATGAAGATGATCTCGCTGAGGATATAGATGATTGCCTTGATTACAGTTCGAAAATTGAAGCAACTCAGAAATTATTCGATACGTATTATTGTACATATGAAAAGCGTACTGCACACTCGAATTGCAATGTAAAGTTGCCAAAGCTACAGCTCCCAACCTTCGCTGGGAATGAATTAGAGTTTCGAGGATTTTGGGATGTATTCAATACTGCTATTTTACAAAGTACAAATTTGACTGATGTGCAGAAATTCATTTATCTGAAATCATGTTTGTCGGGTGAAGCCAAGACTTGTATTGCTGGACTCTCATTGAGTGCAGAGAATTTTGCTTTAGCTGTCGACATACTTACCGAGAAATTTGGTCGTACTGATGCCATTATAAGACAGCATATACAAAAGTTACAGAGTTGTAAGGCCCCTACAAGTATGCCCACTTCGTTGAAACAATTTTTGTACGAGATAAACCTACATTCGAGGAGTCTTGAGAATCTACACATTACCAGCGATCAGTATGAGATTATGCTAGTACCGCTCCTGTTGCAAAAGTTGCCAGATGAAGTCAGACTTCGAATCTTGACGAAGGACCATGCCGATGTCTATACATTGAAAGGGTTCATTTCATTGCTCGCTAAAGAAATTGAAATGCGTGAGGAGTGCAAAGTATACAGCCAGCATTCGAAAAGCTTTCCTACTGGTAAGCCTGTATCGCAACACGAGACAAATTTTCAACAAGATGCTAGTGCAGTGTCTTTGGCTACTCACAGTGTTAGCAAGAATCAGTTGAAAAGGGACAAAAAGGTTATATCAAGGAAATATTGCGCTTATTGTGAGGCGACTGATCATTATTCATCTGATTGTCCCGTGATAAAAGATATAGAGTCAAGAGTTCGCTATCTAAAGGAAAATCAACGTTGCTTCATTTGCCTCCGAAAGTTCCATAATGCGAGAAATTGCAGACTGAAGAAACGTTGTCAGATATGTTCTCGTTTGCATCATATGAGTATCTGTACCCAGATCGATTGTGGCAAAATTTCGGATACCAGTACTGAAGTTCGTGATGTGTCGAGTAACAGAGTTGATGATCATGCTACCAGTAAGCAGCAAGTTACCCTGTACTTGAAAGGAAGTCGAAATGTGATATTGCCGTCCGCTAAGGTAGTCTTGCGTTCTGAAGAAGGAGAAGAGACTCTCATTCGTGCCTTATTGGATCACTGTTCAACTAAGACCTTCATTCGGAACGACATTTGCAAAGATCTTAGTATGAAACCTGAGTTTGGCGAACTAGTTAAGGTTAATGCCTTTGGAGCGGAGTCTCAAACCATGCTGACGGCAGGAAAGGTGCAATGCAAGATTAGAAAAGTTGACGGGTATGAGGAAATCCCCTTGGTTGCACAGGTGGTAGATACGATATGCGTCCCCCAACCATCCTATCGACTTTCCGGTTTCAGTCAGTTTTCCGATCTTGAGTTGGCAGATGAGTATGATTACAGGGATGCAGATGAACCGATTTCGTTGTTGATTGGAGCCGATTTCTACTATGACGCCGTGACCGATAAGACAATTCGAGGTGAAGAAGGTCCAGTGGCACTTTCAAGTAAGGTCGGTTGGCTTGCATCGGGTGACTGCATCGGTTGGCTTGCTGTCGGTGACCGGTGATCCGATTTAAGAGGTAGATGTGCTGCACGTTGATTGCGCTAAGACAGGCGATGAACTTTTGGAGCAATTCTGGGAGTTGGAGCATATTGGCATAACTGACAAGGGTGACGCGACAGGAGCAGAATTCTTGCCTGATGCTTCCTTTGATGTGGATTTAAATGCGTACTCAATTCAGTTGCCTTGGAAAATCGAAAAGAATGATCTTGCTTTGAAAACGAATTTCGACGTTAGCTTGAGAAATTGAGATCGGTCTTGAAACAGCTGAGGAGTAATCCAGCTTTTGTCGGAATATCAGCGCATTCTATATGAGCAGCTAGCATCAGATGTCCTTGAGTCAGTTCCAGATGCTCCTGATGGGTCGATTATCCATTATCTGCTACATCATCCAGTGATACGTCCGAATGTTACATCAACCAAAGTGAGAATTGTACTGGACGCTTCATCACATGCACGAGGTGAACCTTCTTTGAACGATTGTGTTGTCAAAGGTCCGTGCCGGCTGTCTCAAATTCCTGCCTTGTTGATCAAATTTCCTCTAAATCCCATCGCGATATTGGCAGATTTAGAAAATGCTTTTCTCCAAATTGCTGTTGACAAGATTGACAGAGATGTCCTTAGAATCATCTGGGTAGAAGATCCACACGATGTTCGAGCCCCATTGAAGATATTTCGGTATAAAGCGTTGATATTTGGATTGAAATGCTCTCCTGCTGTATTGGAACACATTATTCATCTTCACCTTAGCAAGTTTGAAGAAAGCGAACCTGTATAGATCGAGAAACTTAAGAACGAGGTGTATGTGGATAATCTGATATCTGGCGAAAGCTCATTGGATAAGGCCATAGAATTGTTTCGAAAAAGCAGAGAGATATTCAGCAAGGAACATTTCAATCTCAGACAATGGCACACAAACGATCCAGAATTCCAGGAGTTTATTGAATCCCAAATCGGACAGACCGAGCCTGCCGTGAGCATCCCAACATTTGGTGAAGAGGAATTGAATCCGACCACGACGTCAAGCAAACACATGAAGGTATTGGGTCTTCTTTGGGACAATGCAAGTGATGAATTTATCCTAGATTTATCGTTCCTGAAGGATTTGAAGTCCGAACATTACCGTAAGCGCGAACTCCTGCATGTTACAGGTCAGATCTATGACCCTTTGGGTATTCTGTGTCCTATCTTGATACAGCCGAAGATGTTGTTTCAGCAAGTATGCAAATCCAAGAGTAAGTGGGATTCTTTGGTGGATGAGAATGTTGAACAAGAATTCAACATTTGGATCGAAGACGCGCTAAATTTGGTGTTCAGAGTTCGAAGATACATTGAGCTACTTTCGTCTGACATCATAGATGTTTCATTACATGGATTTTCGGATGCATCATCGGTATGCTATGCTGCTGTTATCTATCTACGGATTGGGTATGTTTCCGGAAGAAACGAATGCTTCTTCATCATGGCAAAGTCGAGGATTGCACCCTTTGCGAAACCACAAACAATTCCGCGTTTGGAGCTACTCGGCACTTTGATTCTCTCTCGCTTGTTGTCTTTCGTAATTCAACTATTTCCAAGTGTGAGGTATCACTGTTGGTGCGACAGTAGGACGGTGTTGTTTTGGATACAGCAAGAACATATGATATGGAAAACATATGTGCAGAACCGAGTTTGCGAGATTCGTCGTTTAGTTGGAGCTGACTGTTGGAATTTCGTCCCTGGAGATGCTAATCCGTGCGACGTCGCCACGAGACCCATAACTCCACGTTCTTTGAAGAACAATATGCAGTGGTTCAGAGGACCCGACTGGCTGCACTCTAGTCCAGAAGATTGGCCAAAGGATGTAACAGGTGCTGACACTGACGTCGTGAATGTCATTGATGCTGAGGTGGAGAGTGAGCCTCATGTAGTATTACATGTTCAAGAAATCTTCACAGCATTCTGAAGATTATTGACATGAAGCGTTATGATCCCTATGAAACTTTACTTCGAGTGTGTGCGTATGTCTTACGAATATCACCATCACATAGACGACTGCATGAACCCCTTCATTCCATTGAATTGTCATCTTCAGAGATCGACCACGCTGAGCTGCAATTGATTCGAGCATTACAAGAAGTCGACTACGCCTCGGAGCTATCGCATCTAAAGCACGGCACTGCATCTACGGGCTTAACAAGGAATCTTCGTCTGGTCTTGGATGAGAATGGGGTGATTCGCACACGAGGTCGTTTATCTTCCTGTTTATCTTCCAATTGTCCTGTTCTCCTACCAAGAAATGAGAATTTCTGCAGACTGTTTATCAATTATGCGCATGGGAAGACTTTGCATGGCGGTGTTTCTGCAACACTATCGAAGATTCGAGAAAGGTACTGGCTTCTGAAAGGTCGACAGGCAGTGAAACGTGAATTAAGAAAGTGCTTCTGGTGCAAACGCATTTCTGGTCTTCCTTACAAGAAAACGCCTATTCCAGATTTGCCACATTGTCGAGTTGAGCAGTACAGAGCTTTTCAAACTGTTGGTATGGACTATTGCGGCCCATTGAGATACCGGTCCGGGGAGGATAGATCGCTGAAGTGCTACGTGTGTCTCTTTACATGTACAGCGACGAGAGCCGTACACCTGGAGTTGGTATCGGACTTGAGCACAAGGACCTTTCTACGTGCGTTTCGAAGATTCTGAACAAGAAGAGGAATCCCGTCTGTCATTAGTGACAACTTCTCGTCATTTAAGCGGGCGTTCAATGAGTTAACAGCAGCGTCTGAAGATCCACTTGTTAGAAGACATGTCGCAGTACAGCGCATCGATTGGAAATTCATAACAGAATACAGTCCCTGGCAAGGTGGGTTTTATGAACGCCTGGTAGGAGATCTAAAAACATCGCTCAAGAAAGTCCTGAAGTTTTCCACACTGGAATTCGATGAGCTACAGACGGTGCTCACAGAAATTGAGGCTGTCAAGAACTCAAGGCCTTTGTGCTACGTAGCAGACGAAGTTGAGCAGGTGATCACCCCCTCTCATTTTCTTATTCTGAAAAGGCATATCTCGGAACCAAGTGCAACGAATTCGGGAAATCCTCCAGTTGAAGTCAACCTGGTAACAAGACTCAAAGGATGCAGAAGATTTCTTGATAGGTTCTGGCGAGTATGGTACGAAAGATACATCACCTCATTGAGAGAAAGAAGCATGAAGAACTCAAAGCATCAAATGCTGTTCCAGCTGCCGGTGACATCGTGCTGCTAAAGGAAGACAAGCCCAGACTACAATGGAAGATTGGAAGAATAGAAACATGCACGCGAGGAAGAGATGGAGCTGCGCGTTCGGCTCTAGTTAGAATTGCTAGCGGGAGGGGGTCTACCAAGTTAGTACGTAGACCGACAAAGTTATTGATCCCCCTAGAATCGAGCACTAATTCTGAGTCATGATTTGGTATGTTAAAGAAACATATATGTATATTGCATTACAAGTATATTCGCTTCATGCATATTATCTTTTGATTGTGTCGTTACATAAGTTTAGTCATGATGAACTTTAGACGATGTATGTCAGGCGATTGATCTGATTATTGATTAATTTATGAACAGTGAAATTTCCTATGTACCTGATTTCCTAACCGATTATTTCTACGCTCTCTCTCGTGATCATTTGAAGAATTGAATATGTACCCTGAGATCTTGTAAATAGTTTGGTGTGTTATTTTCTCAATTACAGAGTTCTCTATTTTTTGTGACTTTGTTTTTGCGTTGTGGCGACAAATGACATGTATGACATGATACGCATTTTCGGGTTGTTTTATGTTCAATTGAGTACTTGAATTTTGAATTTTCTGTGAAAATTTGGGGGACTGTCGCGAATATTGTAGCTACGTGATTGCGTAATGTAGCAGCCTGAGCGCTGATTGGCCGCTGTGCGGTGCCTGCATGTCTGTGTTCGCATTGTCATAATAAAGGTTACCTTCGTGAAGCAAAGACGTGTTCTCTGCAAGAGTTAGATTCGGCACAACTCCAACATTCCTACGACCGGTAAATACCGGTTATTATACAGTAACTACAAGAATACTGCCCATTTATGAACAAATCAATTGGTGCTACATGGAAAATGAGTTTGTACAGTGCTCTAACCGGTGGAAGAGTGTTCTACTAATCGAGTCTGAGTTTGAACACACACTTCTCCGACACTCCAGCATTCCTACGACCTGTAAATACCGGTTATTGTACAGTAACTACAAGAATACTGCCCATTTATGAACAAATCAATTGGTGCTACATGGAAAATGAGTTTGTACAGTGCTCTAACCGGTGGAAGAGTGTTCTACTAATCGAGTCTGAGGTTGAACACACACTTCTCCGACACTCCAACACTCCTACGGCCGGTAAATACCGATTATTATACAGTAACTTCAAGAATACTGCCCATTTATGAACATAGAATGATAAGTTTCTTTGAGTTGGCCGTCAAAGTAAGCGACTTCAAAGTCTCTTTTACCTCGTGATTGGGGTAGTTACGACATGGTCTGGGGGTTATTTCGAGTAAGTACGTTTTCATATAGTGTTGCGAATTAAATTCCGATGATAGGTTGGGAATGTAGTTTGAAATGACGGTGATGTATTTTGCTCCTATCCTAGTAATAGAGCAATTGATTATTACAAGAAAATCCTAAGTGCCCAATCGCTACCTAAAATAGACATTTTCACATATAGAAGTGGATCTTGGTCTATTCGCGATTGCAGAATTGGTGCAGTTCATTATTTCGATAGATTCACTTTATGTGAGATAAAAATGGGAAGTGTTTATAGTAAGTATAATATAAGCGTATTTTGAAGCTGAATAGGCCTATTTTTTAATAGGATGCATGCATGAAATGCTACAACTGATCTACGTTCAAAGCAGAATTAGCCTATTTTAGAAACATACGAGCGTATTAGAGAAAAGAATATCAGAATTAGGCCCTAAATATCGTAAAGGTTTCTCGTTCTTTCTGGACGTAGATCCTTTCGTTTGATTGACTTGACTTTTGCATCTAGCTGTTGTTAATCGATCGAAATCCATGAAGCTTAGATCTTGAGCATTGCACCCTATTGTCGTTTGAGACATCTATGATTTCAAAATATGTTGGTGACGATTTTATTGACACATGCAGGAGTGTATCAAAAACTTAAGCGACAAAATTCAAACTTTTGCACGTTGTCGCACCTATCCCGATGGGCCATGTCGCATTTACCCCGGACCTGGTTTTCACTACCAAAATCGATCGGGCTACGTAAATAATGAAGAGGTATACGATCGAATCCGCTATTTCGTGTGGATGAACTTGACATCTGTGATTATTGGTTTGGCTACAACCCAGTCGCATTTACCTAATGTTGCATTTCCCCAAGCCAGCCTATCGTAATTATAATCCTGCAATATTTTTATACACTGCATGTTCAATATTTCCATCTACAATCAACGATCAAGGTCACTTAACTATCACATGTTGATTTAAAAATTTGGCGGATGACTGAAGGTCGAAATTCCATCTTTTGCAGCGAATTGCGTGTATTTGTATTTCTTAATCTATTCGCGGCTGTTTATGTTTAAATGGCACATAGAATTACAAACTTTCACAAAGGAAAATGAAGTAATATGTAAGTTTGCTAGGTTTACGCTCATTTATACAGCATCATTTAATTAGTATTAGCACATGAGAAGATCTAATTGTTCAAATATTTGACGATGAACAAATCAACAAAAATGAGATTAGCAATGACTATATCCCGTAAGTTTTATATGTCAACATTTTATGGCTACTGAACTGAGAGCCTAACTAGCCAGCCTGACTGTGATACAATTTTTGATGCATTCGGTGATTAACATCATCAGTTAAGGTTCAGGAAATCAAGTTCCTATTTCTACCAGTTGGGTTGAACCTACATCCAAGGTTTTAGGATTCATTGCGGTTATTGCAATGTAATGCATATTTCACTTGAAGAAGCTATACTTCGGGTTGTAAGACATAACTTGAAAATCAGTAGGTTGCCTTCTACACCGCTCGTTATGACATCTGGTGATAACATTCTTTCATTTGAAATTATTCAAACTATCAACTTAATGAGCATGCAGTGTATCTGAACATGCGTGACTGATTACAGAGAGCATCTGTTCAACAACTACGATTATGACTCCCATGCTCTCATGTTTGATCGATAAGTCTTGGCCTCTAGTGTGAGTGTGAACACGAAATTGGAATATTTTGGCCTCTACTTTATTCCGCTTGTTATGAGCATTCATAAAGTTTGTCGTAATTGATCTTATCCCGACCATTTCCTTTTGTATTTTAAAAACTTTATCACTTGGTCACATTGTTGGTCATTTAAGGTTCATCGTATGGGCTCTACGCAAGCTTGTACGATTCTTACTTTTATACCTTTGATTGTTTTCCGGATTTTACTAATAACTTAAATTCACATATCTAGACAAACCTTTTTTCCCTTTGTATTCTACGGTTTCCATTGTTTCGTCCTATCAGCTGGACTATGGGCAAGTATATGCAGTTGTTACATTTATTATACCTTCGATTGTTTTCCAGATATTAGTGATGAATTGCAAGCAACACTTACTATCAAGATTGTTGTTTTTTGCCGTGATTTTTTAAGTGCATTTGTAATTGTTTTGACTACAATTTGTAAACACATCTTAGTACAGGCGTTTTCAGCGATGTTCCTCTTTTCTATACCTTGTAGTTGTTTTTCTCTTGCGTTTCGGACTGTCCGATCATTATCGTATTTAAGATATTCGGTCTTCATTGCATAAATGTCGCAAGTCATTTTTATCCTATCTGACTTTTCTATGCTGTGCTTCTTACTGTAATAGAGTATGTAAAAATTGAGAACTCGATATTCATCTATCGTCCTTCTCCAATGTCAGCATTCGGATTTGGTGCAGCTATTGATTTTTGGAGTACTGCCTACATTAAGCTTTCCACCCGTGCCTTTATGATGACGTACACGGCCTTTTTCCAGAGTTTTGTGCACCATTCTCAGCAGAGTTCATATTTTGATGGATACTAATGGCATTTCTTGAAACAATATGCTGTTTTAATTGTCGCTTCAATGGTGGAAGTGATCCAACCGACAGATGAATTTCGAAACAAAACCATCGCATCGTTGTTGTAGTTACTGTATAATAACCGGTATTTACCGGTCGTAGGAGTGTTGGAGAAGTGTGTGTTCAAACTCAGACTGGATTAGTAGAACACTCTTCCACCGGTTAGAGCACTGTACAAACTCATTTTCCATGTAGCACCAATTAATTTGTTTATAAATGGGCAGTATTCTTGAAGTTACTGTATAATAACCGGTATTTACCGGTCGTAGGAGTGTTCAGGCCTCCCAGCGATTCCGGATCAAAAATTTTATGATTTTATGACAAATTTTAGAAAATATCATGACCATACGACATGATACATGACCGTTTTGACTCATATCTAGCCACATATTCCAGCAGAAATACACATGGGTCATAATTTACATGACCCATGTACATGTATGTACATGTATCATATTATGACACTCTAAAAACTAACAAATTAAGGGAACAAAAATTATATTATTCTATAACAAATCGACAACATGTTAAAAAATCATATAAAAAAACAACACTTTTTGACTAGTAATTGCAGGAAAATCTAAAAAATTTAACAAAAGAATCATTAACTTCATGGATGAAAACTTATAAACGTCAGGCAGGCACGCGTTTCTGATAAAGATCGGAGCAATTTTAACAAATCAAGGGAACAAAAATTATATTATTCTATAACAAATCGACAACATGTTAAAAAATCATATAAAAAAACAACACTTTTTGACTAGTAGTTGCAGGAAAATCTAAAAAATTTAACAAAAGAATAATTAACTTCATGGATGAAAACTTATAAACGTCAGGCAGGCACGCGTTTCTGATAAAGATCGGAGCAATTTTAACAAGTCCACAGCCAACTGCAACGTTCAAAAAACGTAACAAAACCTCACGAATATCAATGGAAGAACACTTATTTTTCAAAGATACTGAAGGCTAAGCAGAAACTTGAGTATACTGTATAATAAACACTTTAACACTCTCTGAATTTCATGTTTACTTTTAATCGTTATGCTTTATGTACATTGTATATGCATGACTTTCATTCACTTCAATAAACATTACTATCATTATTATTATTAACTGAATTATAACTTCTCGTTGACTCAGTCATCACATTCGCCAGCTTATTTCTTTCTTTTCTTCGTCATTTCTTCTTCAAGTTTTGATACTTCTTCTTCGAGTAAGCGCTTTCGCTTTATACCCATCTCCAAAGAAGATTGAGCCTTTTGCAGAAATGTCCTTGATATAGTTTTGTCTCTCAATATTTTCGCAATGTTTGAGTTTGCATCATTGATCGTTTCGTATGCAACTGAAATACCAAGCTTTTTTATTTTTATCTTCTCTTCGATGTCTTTGAGTTCAGATTGCGTTGATGTCTTGTGGATTTCCGAATCAGTTCAATTTTTCAGATCTTCTTCCCATTTCTTTTTCGCTTCTAGATCTGCCTGATATCTTTGGTAGCTCTGCCTAGCACTCAACAGAAGATTCTTCGTGATTGGGATATTAAGGAATCCGTCGGCATTCAAGATCTCATCTTTGACAATTCGCAATGACACCAATGTGTTCTCATCGAGCGAGCTTCCTTATTGATGGAGAAACCAGATTCACTTCCCTCAAATCTCAACTATTATTTTACTTTTGGTCATGGACGCTTCATTTTGGTGACAAAGACCATCAGAATTACAGGTGTCAGTACTTGAGGCCACGCACATTTGGATCGTTGAAGTTAGCACCAACTTCAACACCAACTTTTTGAATAGAGTTTGTACAGAATAGGAAACCACATGTTTAGGTACTACTGATGACGCAGAGTTTGTACAGCCAAAAATTTTTCCAAATTTTCGAACTCCTTCACCTTCAAAATTCAAATTTAAATTCGAAAAATTGGTGCAAGTATTGGTGCTACCTGGTTAGCGAGTTTGTACAGCATTCCGATGGAAAAATTTAGATACAAGAGCAAAAAACTGAGTTTGTACAGCAACTTCCAGCACCTTCCTTACACGAACAAGCGGAAAAAACCGCCAAAAACCGATTTTTTCAAAAAATGATAAGATTTTCCAGAACAGTTCTCAGAAAACTCCAGCACTCCTACGACCGGTAAATACCAGTTATTGTACAGTAACTACAAGAATACTGCCCATTTACGAACAAATCAATTGGTGCTACATGGAAAATGAGTTTGTACAGTGCTCTAACCGGTGGAAGAGTGTTCTACTAATCCAGTCTGAGTTTGAACACACACTTCTCCGACACTCCAGCATTCCTACGACCGGTAAATACCGGTTATTGTACAGTAACTACAAGAATACTGCCCATTTATGAACAAATCAATTGGCGCTACATGGAAAATGAGTTTGTACAGTGCTCTAACCGGTGGAAGAGTGTTCTACTAATCCAGTCTGAGTTTGAACACACACTTCTCCGACACTCCAGCATTCCTACGACCTGTAAATACCGGTTATTGTACAGTAACTACAAGAATACTGCCCATTTATGAACAAATCAATTGGTGCTACATGGAAAATGAGTTTGTACAGTGCTCTAACCGGTGGAAGAGTGTTCTACTAATCCAGTCTGAGTTTGAACACACACTTCTCCGACACTCCAGCATTGCTACGACCGGTAAATACCGGTTATTGTACAGTAACTACAAGAATACTGCCCATTTATGAACAAATCAATTGGCGCTACATGGAAAATGAGTTTGTACAGTGCTCTAACCGGTGGAAGGGTGTTCTACTAATCCAGTCTGAGTTTGAACACACACTTCTCCGACACTCCAGCATTCCTACGACCTGTAAATACCGGTTATTGTACAGTAACTACAAGAATACTGCCCATTTACGAACAAATCAATTGGTGCTACATGGAAAATGAGTTTGTACAGTGCTCTAACCGGTGGAAGAGTGTTCTACTAATCCAGTCTGAGTTTGAACACACACTTCTCCGACACTCCAGCATTCCTACGACCGGTAAATACCGGTTATTGTACAGTAACTACAAGAATACTGCCCATTTATGAACAAATCAATTGGTGCTACATGGAAAATGAGTTTGTACAGTGCTCTAACCGGTGGAAGAGTGTTCTACTAATCCAGTCTGAGTTTGAACACACACTTCTCCGACACTCCAGCACTCCTACGACCGGTAAATACCGGTTATTGTACAGTAACTACAAGAATACTGCCCATTTATGAACAAATCAATTGATGCTACATGGAAAATGAGTTTGTACAGTGCTCTAACCGGTAAAAGAGTGTTCTACTAATCCAGTCTGAGTTTGAACACACACTTCTCCGACACTCCAGCATTCCTACGACCGGTAAATACCGGTTATTGTACAGTAACTACAAGAATACTGCCCATTTATGAACAAATCAATTGGCGCTACATGGAAAATGAGTTTGTACAGTGCTCTAACCGGTGGAAGGGTGTTCTACTAATCCAGTCTGAGTTTGAACACACACTTCTCCGACACTCCAGCATTCCTACGACCTGTAAATACCGGTTATTGTACAGTAACTACAAGAATACTGCCCATTTATGAACAAATCAATTGGTGCTACATGGAAAATGAGTTTGTACATTGCTCTAACCGGTGGAAGAGTGTTCTACTAATCCAGTCTGAGTTTGAACACACACTTCTCCGACACTCCAGCATTCCTACGACCGGTAAATACCGGTTATTGTACAGTAACTTCAAGAATACTGCCCATTTATGAACAAATCAATTGGTGCTACATGGAAAATGAGTTTGTACAGTGCTCTAACCGGTGGAAGAGTGTTCTACTAATCCAGTCTGAGTTTGAACACACACTTCTCCGACACTCCAGCACTCCTACGACCGGTAAATACCGGTTATTGTACAGTAACTACATCAGCGATGCGATGGTTTTGCTTCAAAATTCAATTGTCGGTTGAATCGCTATCTTCCACCAGTGAAACGAGTTGAAACAATATTTTGTTTCAAGAAATGTTATTGTCCCTCAAAATATGAACTCTGCTGAGAATGGTGCACAAAACTTTGGAAAAAGCCCGAGTACGTCATAAAGGTCACGGGTGGAGAGTTTGATGTAGGCGGTACTCCAAAAATCAATAACTGCACCAAATTCAAATGCTGACATGGGAGAAGGACGACAGATGAATATCGAGTTCTCAATTTTTACATACTCTGTTACAGTAGGAAGCATAGCATAGAAAGGTCTGATAGGATGAAAATGACTTGCGACATTTATGCAATGAAGACCGAATATCTTAGATACGATAATGATCGGACAGTCCGAAACGCATATAGAAAAACAACTACAAGGTATAGAAAAGAAGAACATCGCTGAAAACGCCTGTACTAAGATGTGTCAACCAATTGTATTCAAAACAGTTACAAATACACTTAAAAATCACCGCAAAAAACAACAATCTTGATGATAAGTGTTGCCTGTAATTCATCACTAATATCTGGAAAACAATCGAAGGTATAATAAATGAAACAACTGCATATACTTGTCCATAGTCTAGCTGATAGGACGAAACAATGGAAACCGTAGAATACAAAGGGAAAAGGTTTGTCTGTATATGTGACTTTAAGGTACCGGTTAGGTATTAGTAAAATCCGGAAAACAATCAAAGGTATTGTTAAGAAGACCGATTGCAGACATAATGTCGTATATTTCATTAACACAGCATTACGTTAAAATCGAGACCATCACTCAGCACACAAAGGTCTGAACAGCAGTCCGCGATCATGTGCATAGCTGAAACACAGTGAATCTCAAGTGTCATGGAAATCTCACGTCACAGGTATAAAAGTAAGAATTGTACAGGCTTGCGTATAGCCTATACGATGAACCTTAAATGACCAAAAATGTGACCAAGCGATAAAGTTTTAAAATACAAAAGGAAATGGTCGGGATAAGATCAATTACGACAAATTTCATGAATGCTCATGACAAGCGGAATAAAGTAGAGGCCAAAATATTTCAATTTCGTGTTCACACTCAAAAAAATGTTGAAGACTTATCGGTCAAACATGAGAGCAGGGGAGTCATAATCGTAGTTGTTGAACAGACGCTCTCTGTAATCAGTCACGCATGTTCAGATACACTGCATGCTCATTAAGTTGATAGTTTGAATAATTTCAAATGAAAGAATGTTATCACCAGATGTCATAACGAGCGGTGTAGAAGGCAACCTACTGATTTTCAAGTTATGTCTTACAACCCGAAGTATAGCTTCTTCAAGTGAAATATGCATTACATTGCAATAACCGCAATGAATCCTAAAACCTTGGATGTAGGTTCAACCCAACTGGTAGAAATAGGAACTTGATTTCCTGAACCTTAACTGATGATGTTAATCACCGAATGCATCAAAAATTGTATCACAGTCAGGCTGGCTAGTTAGGCTCTCAGTTCAGTAGCCATAAAATGTTGACATATAAAACTTACGGGATATATTCATTGCTAATCTCATTTTTGTTGATTTGTTCATCGTCAAATATTTGAACAATTAGATCTTCTCATGTGCTAATACTAATTAAATGATGCTGTATAAATGAGCGTAAACCTAGCAAACTTACATATTACTTCATTTTCCTTTGTGAAAGTTTGTAATTCTATGTGCCATTTAAACATAAACAGCCGCGAATAGATTAAGAAATACAAATACACGCAATTCGCTGCAAAAGATGGAATTTCGACCTTCAGTCATCCGCCAAATTTTTAAATCAACATGTGATAGTTAAGTGACCTTGATCGTTGATTGTAGATGGAAATATAGAACATGCAGTGTATAAAAATATTGCAGGATTATAATTACGATAGGCTGGCTTGGGGAAATGCAACATTAGGTTAATGCGACTAGGTTGCAGCCAATACCAATAGCTCATAGCCAAGAAACCGTTCAGTTTGCATCCATATGCGCCTGCATCGATAGCCAATCTCTAAGGCATTTTATTTCGCAAAAGTATTGCATACCAACCTGGCACTTGGTGAACGATTTGGCAGTTTTTGAAAATTGGGCCTTATTTGCTTTACTCTGCAACAAATTTTGTTTGCTGTCAAGAGAAGCAAGCTGGAATTAAATATGGGCGACCTTTTACATCACAGTAAGATGTCAAGTTCATCCACACGAAATAGCGGATTCGATCGAATACCTCGTCATTATTTACGTAGCCCGATCGATTTTGGTAGTGAAAAGCAGGTCTGGGGTAAATGCGACAAGGCCCATCGAGATAGGTGCGACAACGTGCAAAATTTTGATTTTTGTCGCTTAAGTTTTTGATACACTCCTGCATGTGTCAATAAAATCGTCACCAACATATTTTGAAATCATAGATGTCTCAAACGACAATAGGGTGCAATGCTCAAGATCCAAGCTTGTTTCGAGTTCATGGATTTCGATCGATTAATAACAGCTAGATGCCATTTCAAGTCAATCAAACGAAAGGATCTACGTCCAGAAAGAACGAGAAACCTTTACGATATTTAGGCCTAATTCTGATATTCTTTTCTCTAATGCGGTCGTATATTTCTAAAATAGGCTAATTCTGTTTTTGAACGTATATCAGTTGTAGCATTTCATGCATGTATCCTATTTAAAAATAGGCGTATTCAGCTTCAAAATACGCTTACATACTATAAACACTGCCCATTTTTATCTCACATAAACATAAATCTACACTAGGTGACATGCCACGCGTGATTCAGGCGTAATTACGGAACATCCCAAACATCCGTCGTTATGGACATTCTATTCTTCTAACCGCGTATATGCGCTGCACTAAGAGTCAGAAATCACTTGATCTGATGCTGTTAAAACATGGGAGATGTTTAAGAATACGCGCGGGCGAGCGTTTATAGTTTGCGCGTCGTCCACGGTTGTCTGCGCGGCCGCTTGAACCACTAAGATGAACCGCTAAGCATGTTCTGTCTTCCCTGAGCATGAAATTGAGGTCCTATCACATTGTTTAGCCTCTGATACAGGCAGACACATGAGACGCAAAGTCTATATAACAGGACTGCCAACTATACTGACTTATATAACTTATATTGCAGCAATATCCCGCATAGCCACGAATGTTTGGGGTCATGTGTAATTACGCGTGATTGAGCGTGACATGTCACCTAGTGTATCGAAATAATGAGCTACATCAATTCTGCAATCACAAATAAACCAAGATCCACTTCTATATGTGAAAATGTCTATTCCAGGTAGCGATAAGGTAGCACTTAGGATGTTCTTGTAAAGATTAGTTACTCTATTACCAAGATAGGAGCGAAACACATCACCGTCATTTCATACTACATTCCCAACACATCATCTGAGTTTAATTCACAACACAATATGAAAACGTACTCAGATGCAAAAACACCCAGACCATGTCGTATTTACCTCAATCATGAGGTAAAAGAGACTTTAAAGTCACTTACTTTGACATCCAACTTAGAGAAACTTATCATTCCATGATCATAAATGGGCAGTATTCTTGTAGTTACTGTACAATAACCGGTATTTACCGGTCGTAGCAATGCTGGAGTGTCGGAGAAGTGTGTGTTCAAACTCAGACTGGATTAGTAGAACACTCTTCCACCGGTTAGAGCACTGTACAAACTCATTTTCCATGTAGCACCAATTGATTTGTTCATAAATGGGCAGTATTGTAGTTACTGTACAATAACCGGTATTTACCGGTCGTAGGAGTGCTGGAGTGTCGGAGAAGTGTGTGTTCAAACTCAGACTGGATTAGTAGAACACTCTTCCACCGGTTAGAGCACTGTACAAACTCATTTTCCATGTAGCACCAAGAACTTTTCTGAAAAATCTTATCATTTTTTTGAAAAAGTCGGTTTTTGGCGGTTTTTACCGGTTGTTCGTGTAAGGAAGGTGCTGGAAGTTGCTGTACAAACTCAGTTTTTTGCTCTTGTATCTAAATTTTTCCATCGGAATGCTGTACAAACTCGCTAACCAGGTAGCACCAATACTTGCACCAATTTTTCGAATTTAAATTTGAATTTTGAAGGTGAAGGAGTTCGAAAATTTGGAAAAATTTTTGGCTGTACAAACTCTGCGTCATCAGTAGTACCTAAACATGTGGTTTCCTATTCTGTACAAACTCTATTCAAAAAGTTGGTGTTGAAGTTGGTGCTAACTTCAACGACATACCATATCCTAGAAAATTTAATAGTCCCTATACATGCATCAATAAATGAAATGTCGAAAATACTGGATGGAAATTTTTAGCAACCCGACGCTGCATCACAATTACAATGGATAAGCTAGATTCTATAAAAAAAGCATTATAAGTAATCATCCAATCAAGAAATTCACTCAAAATACTGAAATAAAAAATTCAGCAAAAAATTACAAGATTTCTTTAGAAAAAAATATAGCTTTTGAAATTTTAGAAAGATAAGAAATTTGCCGCGAGAATAGGTGATTTCTATATACCATGCTTGATATGTGCAGATGACATTCTCCTACTGAGCAATGGCAAAGCTGGTTTACTTAAACAACTAGAAATAGTTGACAATTCAAATTAATTACGATAAAACGAAAATTATGATTCATAATGACGTAGCCTAAATGAAAATGATTTTGCAATTATCAGTCTGAACGATCATACAAAGCAGGTTGAAATAGTTAAAGAAGATAAATACTCAGGATTTTGGATTTCAAATAATACTAAATACAAACATTTACTTTCACTTTCTAAAAAATGCAATCAATCTGCTTATTTACATAAGTGCCAAAAATTAAAAGAGCTGGGAAAGAACAATTGTAAAAAACACCCTTAAAATGTAAACCTTATCAAAAATGCAATGTGGTGGAGGATTTGTCTTCTACAATAAATTATCTGTACTAAATAAAATACAGTTACAATTCTACTAACGTTTTTATCATTTATCACCTACAGCAGCAAACTATCGTTTGATTGGAGAGCTCGGATTACTACCTTTAGAATTTCATTTTTCTAAAGCTGCAATCAATTTTTGGGTAAAAATTGTCTTCAATCAAAATGAAAGTATCATGAAAATTTGTTTCGACCAAATTTCACTAAATTTGACTGACAACAAATATTTGCATACATGGTGTTGGAGAATAGGAAAACTTTACAAGCAAGTTAATCTGTCATACCTAGACGAAAGCACAAACACTTCAAACCACAGAGTAAGTATATTAGGTAGAGTGGTAACTCCGCATTTATTAAATCCCCAATGTGTATACACTTTCGATTTTACTAAATGAACTCAAGGGAGATACAGTCGGAATTGTTTCAAAATGTGAGATATACACATTTATGCAGTTTTGAAGAAATTACAATGGAATTGGCTGATCATGATAGCAAAGCAGAAGCAAATGATATTATTTTAGAGATTGTCCGTGTCATGACAGCCTTGGAGAGGTTATATTTGTTAAATTGGCAACTCGATGACCTGCTATTGCTTTCATGAATTAGAAATATGAAATTTCAGCCAAGAAGTCGCGAATAATATCACGACTTTTTCATGAAAATTTCCATTTCAAAATGGATCATGAAATTCCCTTGATAATCAGCGTAATTTCCGCTTAGTTAGGATGCTTATTAGCAAATATTCATTCCTTTTGATATCCAACTTGTTGCATACTACTTACATAGAGTAGTCATCTCGGTAGTATATAAATTGGCAAAATTTTGAATTTTTTTAACTCCCAAATAATTTTTCGAACCACGGGAACGTTATCTCCGCAAGAAACTGAATGTTTTCATATAAAAATTTTCACTGTATACAGATACTTTTTTGAGTCGACACTCTACCTACATATCCATACTCTATGCTTCAAACACAGCTATCAGACAATGTAGGAATATCGTTAAAACCACGTTGTCTGAATACTTTAGATTTCCATTTTGTTATGTTTACCAAAACACATTTTTCTTTTCTTCACCCACTTGTATATTTGCCAGAGACGATTTAATAAAAAATAAAAATTTTTATAAGCCCGACGTTTCGAGTGACCACACTCTTCATCTGGGGAACGGCCGGCCAACAAAAGAATGGCTTAAATATGCATCCGCGAACGAACGTTCATGTGACTCGCTCATGTTTGCGATTGATTTTTGGTTGAAGTCTTCTAATGTATTCTGCTTCGGACACTCTAGTTCTCACAGGATTAAGCTGTTGATCAATGATTTCAATTCTAAACATATCAATAGTGGCATTGTTATATTCAGAATGGACAAAGCGAACATGATCAGATAGGGCACTTTTGTTGTCTTTATTCTTAATGCTGTATTGATGTTCTTTAAAACGATTATTGAGCGGACGATTGGTAGAACCAATGTAAAATTCACTGCAGATATTGCAAGTGAATTTATAGACGACGTGTTTAATGTAACAATTGTTGATGTGGGGATTCGACTTACATTGCAAGAACAATCATTGATGTTTTTATTAAAAGTAGTCAAATTGTGTTTTAATTGTTTTCCAGGCTTAGGAATAATTTTAATTGGTAATTGGTATTCATTAGTAAGTTTTCTTAATTTTCGCAGGTTACTGTCATTAATAAAGTCGACATGGAAATTACATTGTTTTTGTTCTGTAGTATTAGTACGAATTCTCGAGTTCAAAAATGTTTTGTTTTTCAAGTCAGAGTCGGAGTAATTATTATCTTTTAAATTGCGAATGGTAGAATTCATATGCTCCTGAAAAGCATTATTATTGGAACATATATCTTTTAATCTAAAAAGTTAAGTTTTCCGTCTTTTGGAATTTCGATGGTAAATTGTATGTCAGAATGAATAGAATTAAAGACATTCAGTATATTTTCAAATATATTGGGATCATTTTCAAACGGACCGAGGATGATGTCATCCACATATCTGCGGAACAGCTTTGGAACAATATTGTGTTTTTCCAAAATAGCAAGAGCTTTAGTTTCAATGTAATCAACAAAGATTATAGCAAAAGAAACTTCTTTAAAACTGGAGATTCTGCGATCCACAATTTCCTCAATCAGAGATCAAAGAGCCTTCGACAACATGCTCAGCTCCTTTGATTATTTGTCTGTCACAAGAAAGTTGGATGAAGATATCACTCATCATTTCCTACAACATATCGAAGATGCTGCAAGAGTTGAAGAAGACATTATGTACAAAAGACATTCATGGAAGTGGTACAACTTAACAAACAGACAGTATCCCGTTTGCAGGGAAGAGTATGTTGGTGTGGTAAGACCGCATTTTCCCTATCGTTTTTGTGACATTTTTTGGTTTAACACTACCGTTGCGAACGAACGTTCATCAAAAATCGCTCATGCTAGTAATGATAATCGAGTTAGTAATGAGATTGACATCAAGATTCCTGATGATATCTTAGAAATGCTGAGTCGTGGGCCAAAATTTCGCATGCCTAATAAGTTTGATAAACAATTTTCGAATAAATGAGATTTCTCTAAAATGTCTTACTAACAATTTAAGATGGAATCTAACTATCGATGATAATAATGAAGTAACTCCTATAAACATACCTTTTCATAAAAACAGTGTCAAGTTCGCTCCCCAACTTGATTATGATATAGAAAACAAAATAAAAGCGTTTGAATTTGAAGCTAAAAGAATTATGGATAAAGACAGTCAGTACAAAGAAGATATGAAAAAACAACGAAAAACTAAATAGTTTTTAAAAAGTAATAATTTACTCGCCGTTTCTTCTGACAAAACCAATCGTTTTGTCATATGTGATAAAGATAATTATGAGAACAGAGTTTTGAAAATTCTTGAAGATGATAGTACGTACAAACCGCTAAAAAAGTCAAAACATTTGGCTATTGAGAAGCAAGCTAACTCTATAATTAGATCCAAGTGCACATACATTCCTAACATCAAAATTGAAAAATTGATCACCAGTGGATCTAAACCAGCAAACTTTTACGCAAACATTAAAGACCACAAACTTAAAGAAAACATAGGTCTTCCGTTAAGACCTATTGCCTCTTGTGTGAATACTCCAACCGAAAAAGTTGATTGGTTTGTAAGTCACTTCCTCAATCAACTAGTTAATCATGTTCCTTCGAACATAAAAAGTACTTATGATCTTATTAAAGATATAAATTTGATTGATCCTATACCTAAAGGAAAAACCACCTTTGTTTCTCTAGATATCAAAAATCTTTATCCCAGTATACCTTTAGTTGAAGGTATGAAAGTTGCAGCTGAATTTGCGGAACAACATTGGGACAAAATAGATAATCTGAAGATAGCGGTTTCTGATATGATTGATTTATTGAAGTTCGTTTCCTTTAATTATGAAATCGTTTTCAAAGACAAACATTTTCGGCAAATTAAAGGTTGTCCCATGGGATCCCATTTTGGACCCCCTTTTGCTATAATCTTTGTTGATTACATTGAAACTAAAGCTCTTGCTATTTTGGAAAAACACAATATTGTTCCAAAGCTGTTCCGCAGATATGTGGATGACATCATCCTCGGTCCGTTTGAAAATGATCCCAATATATTTGAAAATATACTGAATGTCTTTAATTCTATTCATTCGGACATACAATTTACCATCGAAATTCCAAAAGACGGAAAACGTAACTCTTTAGATTTAACTCTATCGATATCCGATACCATTGAATTTGAAGTTTTTAAAAAGACAACTCACTCTGGCATTACGTTAGATAAACGGAGTTGGATCTCTCAGTCTGTGAAAACCAACTTTGTGAATAATACATTCAAATATATAAAAGATAGATGTTCCAATAATAATGCTTTTCAGAAGCATATGAATTCTACCATTCGCAATTTAAAGGATAATAATTACTCCGACTCTGACTTGAAAAACAAAACATTTTTGAACTCGAGAATTCGTATACTACAGAACAAAAACAATGTAATTTCCATGTCGACTTTATTAATGACAGTAACCTGCGAAAATTAAGAAAACTTACTAATGAATACCAATTACCAATTAAAATTATTCCTAAGCCTGGAAAACAATTAAAACACAATTTGAATACTTTCAATAAAAACATCAATGTTTGTTCTTGCAATATTTGTAAGTCGAATCCCCACATCAACAATTGTTACATTAAACACGTCGTCTATAAATTCATTTGCAATATCTGCAGTGAATTTTACATTGGTTCTACCCATAGAAATAAACTGTTTATCTGAAGTTCGCTAGAATGGAAATTGACTCAAGGTCGCGGCACATCCGGGGGAACTAAGTTGGGGCATGAAGAACCAATTAAAACCTTCGATTTACTCATGTGACTGAATTTAACCCAATGATACAGACGTTGGCAGGTGCATCTAAGTGAAAATGCGTGCGATTTATGTGCCGTTATTGTGCATTGCATGAAGCTTAATTTCCATTCTAGAGGTTTTATTGTTGTTAATTTCTATGGTTCTACCAATCGTCCGCTCAATAATCGTTTTAAAAATCATCAATACAGTATTAAGAATAAAGACAACAAAAGTGCCCTATCTGATCATGTTCGCTTTGTCCATTCTGAATATAACAATGCCTCTATTGATATGTTTAGAATTGAAATCATTGATCAACAGCTTAATCCTGTGAGAACTAGAGTGTCCGAAGCAGAATACATTAGAAGACTTCAACCAAAAATCAATCGCAAACATGAGCGAGTCACATGAACGTTCGTTCGCGGATGCATATTTAAGCCATTCTTTTGTTGGCCGGCCGTTCCCCAGATGAAGAGTGTGGTCACTCGAAACGTCGGGCTTATAAAAATTTTTATTTTTTATTAAATCGTCTCTGGCAAATATACAAGTGGGTGAAGAAAAGAAAAATGTGTTTTGGTAAACATAACAAAATGGAAAACGTCCACCCGTACACTGCCATCAATTTGAATATTTTATAGCCGAATGGATAAATGACGCTAAAAGAAGTAGAACTAGAACTGACTATTTGGAATCAACACAATTTGATTGCTCCATAAAACTTCATCTGACTCTTAATTTACCACATAAAGATATCGCGCCATTGTTGGATGTGTGGAAATATTAATTTAGCGGCAAGAACATGTAGTTATAGAAATAGGTTATAACATGTAGAAGGAATATGTTGCTTGTGTAATGATAGAACAATAGAAAACTGTATTTCATTTTCTTTGAGTGTTCAACATACGTAGATATCATATCACGCTACGCACCATTTCTTATTGATGTTTCAAAGCTAGATTTCTATGGTATGCTGCAAAATTAAGTAGATACATCAAAGCTGCAAATGACGTCAGAACAAATGCTATTTGCAATCACACAAATCCGGTTGGAACAGTGATTGATTAAGTGAATGCAGTCGCGCTAGCACCATTATTGTTATGTTCATGTGGCACATGTTGTTTGTATGCATCAACTATATATTTGTTCAATGACAAACAGTATGTATAAATTCAAATAGATCTACGTGTAAATTCTAGTAAAAGTGTTTTATAATCTTCGGCCACTTCGTAACTTTGGCTACATTTGGTAGCAGAGCGTGTGTGAGTTCTATTTCAACATATAAAAAATTTATTGATATTTCTCCAATATTTTTCACCTGATTTACTGTTTCATATACTCATATTTTTTCGCTCTCTATGATGAATTAATTCCAAGCCTTCAAAATTCTGTGTTATATTTGCTATATTACTGATTAAAGCATGTCAAGATTGTATAAAAGGTTGATAAAACAATTTGAAACCAAACATAGAATAGCAGCAGAGATACACAAAAATGATGCAAACCTCATTATAAGTGATCCTGATCAAGTAGGCTATTTAGCAATGAAGGAGGAAATTAATAACCTAGAGCAGGAACTGTCTGAGCTCAAAATTTACTATACCCAAAGTTCCATCAACAAGACGTTCAAGACCATCAACAAGTTCGTTGGCAACAAGACGATGCTCAAAAGAGCTTATTATGAAAAATTGGAAAACTGCCTATCATCACAAATTGCCTGGATTCTAGGCACTAAGAACATTCATGGAAGAATATTAGCTGTCATGCGCTAGAGGAGCATGGCGTTGATATGAAACATCTTGAGCTTTTATTCATGAACAGATTAAAGAAACTTCCCCATGACATAAGATGCCACTTTAACAAAGCCGTCGGAGGCAGTAAAAATCTTGACTTGGCGAAGTTGAAACAACTTTTGCGTGAGCACGTGATGATTTCAGAGGAAATCGAGTGAGAGTAAACCTTTCGCAGCGATTACTTGTTCCCACCCGGGCCAAAAATTGACCAACACTGACAGTAATCTTGAGCAGGCATTTTACGAAAAATCGGAAGTGATGAGAAATACTTCTTCTGCTTATAACCCTAATAACAAACCTCAGCAATCAAGAAGTAAGCAATATCAGCATAGAAATAAGAACACAGATGCTTCCAATCATAATATCAGTAGCTCACAAAAGCAGTTCAAAGAAAGCAGTTTTGAAAATCGAAAATTGACAGCCAAAAAGCACACCCCTGCTTCACCATGTTTATTTTGCAAAACATCAGGTCATTGGAGTGATGATCGCATTAGTTGTTTGGCTGCTCAATGTTTGAGATGTTTAAAATCAAATCACATGACTGATGCATGTTACAAGCAAATTTATTGTCTTTATTGTAAAGCTGAAAATACACATAAAAGAAACCTCTGTCCGAGCACAAAGGTACGCAACAACTCTTTACCATAATCAAAATCGACTGAGAGGCAAGAATGCACTTTGCCATTATATAAGGATAACACGTGTGATGTGCTATCAGTTCTATCTTTCTGCCACTACAACACATGCCGTTCGTGAGTCACCTGGCTTCATTTCAGATACACGTGGAGATAGCAGACCGCGCAATCTTCCCCTTTCTATATCAATGCCTGTGTCCAATCTGATTCAAGTCTTCAGTCAAATTAAGTAATCGTCGCGACAGTTCTTCAGCTTCGATAACTCATGAATCTTCTACCGACTCAGGTAACGATGTCCCATTATCATCAGCAAGCACAGAGTATGTGATTTTCCCAACGGCAGTTGCATCAGTGAAACCAGCTGATAAATCCAGTCCAAGCATTCCAATGCAAAACTGCTTTTGATACGATGAGCGGTCGTTCCTACATAACGAAATCAGTCGCTCAGAGGATCGGTTTAAAGCAAACCAAGCATGAGCAATTGTCAGTTTACACTTTCACAACTTCCTCACCCACGTGTATTTCATCTTACCGTTCTGCAGTTGACATTGAAAAGCTAGCAAGTGGCAGCATTCGGGTTGATGTTAACATTGATAACTCATTGGAAGCCAATGTGATGAGAGTCCCTATCGAATCCGATCAAGTCAGGGCAAAGCTTGAAACATCTACTCTTGCAGACCATCGGCCACATTCCCTGACGTAAGCACAATTGACAAACTTCTAGGCATTGATTACTGTGACAGGATGATTCAGTCTGGAAAGCATGAGATAATTCCAGGAAAGCTGTGGATACAAGAATCCATACTTGGTTGGGGTTTGACTGGTAGATGATCTTCTTCACGTGTTGAAACAAGTCATTTTGCTGTAGAGACAGGTAACACGGCCCTCTACGCGAATTCAGTTTCACAGTCATTCCACCAACTCCCGCGTTACGAGAAAGAGCTTCCAATTAATGACGAAATTGATGTGATATCAAATTACAGGCTTTTCTTATCTGTGGAATATTGAGTCCATCGGTATTACAGATACTCCAGGCAAATCTGATGATGATAATGCGTTTGATAATTTCTAAGAGACTGTTGAATACTCAAATCGCAGATACTTTGCACGTTTTCCATGGAAAGATAAAAATCCGAGACTTCCCACAAACCAGCAGCTTGCATTAGGTAGACTCAGATCCATGTGTAGGAAACGCAGTCCAGACGATATATTACAAAAAAGGTGAAGAAATCATTAGCGATCAGTAGTAAGCAAGTGACAAATACTGGATAGCGCAAGATGGCCGCCGTCGTGGCTGCGTCCCCCCCCCCCCTCTGGCACGGCAGAGTGTCGTGGTCGGCCGCCGTGGTGCTTCGTGTCTGAGTCCCCCCCCCCCCTCTGGAACGCTAGAGGTTGTGGTCTGTCGTGGTGTGCCGGCCGGGTGGGTCCACGTTCACAACATGTTCGCTGACGTCCCCCCCCCCCCCCTCTGCAACGACAGAGTGTGAGACTCGGGTGACTGGGTCCGACCGCCTGGTTGACGTGGGCGACCGCCAGGATTAGTCTTGAGGCTATAGTGTGTGATGTTTTTGGTGCAATCTGCTGAATGTTGGGTTGTAAAATGGGTTGTTTCGAGTGGAAGGAGTGGTCGGATGAGAAAACGGAGGTCAGATTCGGATTCAGCGTGAAATTCTGCATCGGTAGGGTGAGTTTCAAGGCAATCGGCGAGAAAAACTGTTTCTTCTTCAAAATTTTGACATAGAATGTGGGACGTTTTGGTGTGTAGCGCCCAAACGAAGCATCGGATGAGAAAACGGAGTCCAGATTCGGAATCTACGTGAAATTTTGGGTTAGGAAGGATGTTTCCAGCGAAATCGGAGAGAAAAAATTTTCGGCTGACGTCCCCCCCCCCCCCCCCCTCTGGACAGCTTGCTTCGATTTTGGCTTCTAGTGGACGGATTTTGTCGTGCGATAGCTCGTTTGAAAGCTAAGAGTGAGACAAATTCAGTGAAAGAATCGGCTTGTTCCTATCTGTCTTCGTTCAAAAGTTAGAGCGGTTACAAGATTTTAGGTCGGAGCTCGCTTACCTGAAAAAATCCTAAGTGTCAGAGTGACTTTGTATGGGTAAAATTTGAAAATTTTCCAAAGTGTGGAATTTCGACCTGGGACCGTCACCAAAACATTTTTCATCAAATTTCGCTGACCCCCCCCCCCCCGACAACAATCTTCTAACTTTGGTTCTAGTGGACGGATTTTGTCTTACAGCTACTCGTTTGAAAGAGGAGAAAAAACTGCTCGACAACATTTTTTGTTGCGAGTCAATCGGACCAGCCGTTCAAAAGTTAGAGCGTTACAAGATTTTAGGTCGGAGCTCGCTTACCTGAAAAAATCCTAAGTGTCAGAGTGACTTTGTATGGGTAAAATTTTGAAAATTTTCCAAAGTGTGGAATTTCGACCTGGGACCGTCACCAAAACATTTTTCATCAAATTTCGCTGACCCCCCCCCCCCCCGACAACAATCTTCTAACTTTGGTTCTAGTGGACGGATTTTGTCTTACAGCTACTCGTTTGAAAGAGGAGAAAAAACTGCTCGACAACATTTTTTGTTGCGAGTCAATCGGACCAGCCGTTCACAAATTAGAGCGGTTACAAGATTTTAGGTCGGAGCTCGCTCACCTGAAAAAATCCTAAGTGTCAGAGTGACTTTGTATGGGTAAAAATTTGAAAATTTTCCAAAGTGTGGAATTTCGACCTGGGACCGTCACCAAAACATTTTTCATCAAATTTCACTGACCTCCCCCCCCCCCCCCTCTGGACAGCTTGCTTCGATTTTGGCTTCTAGTGGACGGATTTTGTCGTGCGATAGCTCGTTTGAAAGCTAAGAGTGAGACAAATTCAGTGAAAGAATCGGCTTGTTCCTATCTGTCTTCGTTCAAAAGTTAGAGCGGTTACAAGATTTTAGGTCGGAGCTCGCTCACCTGAAAAAATCCTAAGTGTCAGAGTGACTTTGTATGGGTAAAATTTGAAAATTTTCCAAAGTGTGGAATTTCGACCTGGGACCGTCACCAAAACATTTTTCATCAAATTTCACTGACCTCCCCCCCCCCCCCCCCTCTGGACAGCTTGCTTCGATTTTGGCTTCTAGTGGACGGATTTTGTCGTGCGATAGCTCGTTTGAAAGCTAAGAGTGAGACAAATTCAGTGAAAGAATCGGCTTGTTCCTATCTGTCTTCGTTCAAAAGTTAGAGCGGTTACAAGATTTTAGGTCGGAGCTCGCTTACCTGAAAAAATCCTAAGTGTCAGAGTGACTTTGTATGGGTAAAATTTGAAAATTTTCCAAAGTGTGGAATTTCGACCTGGGACCGTCACCAAAACATTTTTCATCAAATTTCGCTGACCCCCCCCCCTCCCCCCCCCTCGTTCGGACAAAATTTCTTGAAACAAACTTTGGTAAAGGTCCCAGGTCAAAATTCGGAAGTTTTAAATTTTTCAAAATTTTCACCACACTGGAGCTCCCACACTTAGGAATTTTTTCACTTGTGGCATGTTACATGGTCATGTGCTGACACACCAACTTCCCGTGGTCATATGAGAATGGTTGAGGTGTCATATTGTAAAGAATGATGAGACAAATCGTTTGCAACAAACCGCATGTCGCTACGATGAATACTTTCGGAGATAGAGCCATTTTAAGTTTTCTTCCGAGCATATATAAACCCGCGACAACGTAAGTCTGATCACTTCATCGAAAGACGAGGTAAGCGACGGTCGTCGCTCTGAGCTCCCGATATCGGGTGCAAAGGACTCTATCTTTTGAAGTAGGCAAGCTATCTTCTTACTTCAAAGTTTGTGTGATAGAGTTTGATAGTGTCTTTACTACTGATAAAATTTTTTAAAAGTAGTATGAGTAGTAAAATGCGGAATTTTTTAAAAATTCTTAATTTTCAGTTTTTTCAAAGTTTTAACATGTAGACTAAGGTTTTCAAGTATCCTGAGTTCAAATCTGCTATCAGATTTGAAATTTAACTAAGTCTAAGGCAGCTTTGAGGGGTTAGATCCCAGCTACTGATCACTACCTTTGACTCGGCGTTCCTGTTACCACTTCGGGGCAGTGACAATGATGTCTTCAGCTGTAAAGAGCGGGTATCGGGGAAGATCTCTCACTTCCCTAAGTGATCGGTACAAGGCCTTCGGGCTGTCGACGGGATCGAGGTTGTGCCACGACAAACGTAAACGCACGAGGGAGGTACATTGGTCGGGTACGTCAAGTGGATTGGAATTAAGGAGTATTTGGGATGTTGCGGTCTGTGAATTGTCTATTGACGTGCAGGGCAAAATACGTGCATTTTATGAGTTAAGGGCTATGCTTTCTGGGGTAGGGGCGGGGGAGGGAGGTGGGTGGTTTTATTGTTTTTTGGTTGGTTGTTTTTTTGTTTTTTGTGTGGTTTGTGTTTTGTTGGGGTTTTTTGTTTGGTTTTTGTTTGTTTTTGGTTTGTTGTTTGATTGGTGTTTTTGTTGTTTTTGTTTTTTTGTGGTTTGTGTTGTTTTTTTGTTTTGTGGTGGTTTTTGTTTGTGGTTGTTTGTTTGTGTTTTTTTTTGGTTTGTTTTTTTTTTGTTTTTTTTTTTTTTTGTGTTTTTTTTTTGTTGTTGTTTTTAGTGTTTGGGTTTTTTTGTGTGTTTGGTTTATTTGTGTGTTTTGTGGTGTTTTTTTTTGTGTTGGGGTTGTTTGTTGTTTTGTGTTTTGATTTGTGTTTTTTGTTTGTTTTGTTTTATTTGTTGGTTGTGTGGTGGGGTTTTTTTTGTTTGTTGGTGTTTTTTTGTTTTTGGTGGTTTTTGGGTGTTTGGTTTTTTTTAGTTTTTTTTTTTTTGTGGTTTTTTTTTTGTTGGGTGTTTTTTTTTGGGTTTGTTGTTTTTTTTTTGTGTTTTGTTGTTTTTTTTGTTTTTTTGTTTTGTGTGTTGTGTTTTGTGTTTGGGTGTTTGTGTTGTGTGTTGTTTTTTTTTTTTCTTTGATTTTTTTTTGTTGTGTTGTTTGTTTTTTTTTTTGGGTTTTTGGTGTGGTGTTTGTTGTTTTGGTTGTGATGTTGTTTTGTTTTTGGTTTGTTTTGTTGTTTGTGGTGTTTTTGGAGTTTTATTTTTTTTTTTGTTCTTTTTTTTTTTGGTGTTTGTTTTATTTGGTTGTTTTTTGGTTTGTGTTTTTTGTATTTTTATGTTGGTATGTTATTTTTTTTGTTGTTTGCTTATTTTTTATTTTGTTTGTTAAATATTATGTGAAGATTTAGATATTATTATGAATAGTTTATAGTTATGTTAGTTAATTTTTAGTTAGGTGGTGGTTATTTGGGTTTTTTAGTTGTTCTTAATAACGTAGGAATTAAAAATAAATAAGAATGAATTGATGTGATTTAATGAAGATGGATAGAATTTTATCTATATTATTAAATTAAAATTTCAATTAAAAATAAATAATTATAAAAAATAATAAAAATAATATTTAAAATATTATAATATATTAAACATTAAAATAATATTAACAATATATAAATTATACTTTTAAATAAAAAATAAAATATTTAATATTAAAATTAAATTTTATATAAAAATTAATAAAAAAATTATTAAAATAAAAATTTTAAAATATTAAAAAATATATAATTATAAAAATAAAAAATATAAAAAAAAATATATATTAAAAAAAAAAATTAAATCTATATTATTAAAATATAAAATCGCAGTGCGGGCACCCGCCCCCCCCCCCGACCCCCCCCCCCCCGCCTCCCCCCGCCCCCCGCCCCACCCCCCCCCGCCCCGGCCAGCCCCCCCCCCGCCCACACCCACCACCCCCCCCCACCCCCCCCCCCCCCACCCCACCCACCCCCCCCCCCCCCCCGCACCCCCCCACGCCCACCCCTCCGCCCCCGTACCCCCCCCCACACCCCCCCCCTCCCACCCACCTCCCCCCCCGCCGCCAAGGCTCACGTCAAGAAGGCAGGGGGGGGCGGAGCAAGCCGTTGCTGGTGGGCACCGGCCCAACCCATTGCTAGTCTTTGATTGATTTGTGTTTGTGTGATGGTTGAATTGTTTTTTTTTGGTGTGGTGTTGGGAATGTTGTTTTGATGGTTTGGGTTTTGTTTTTTGTGGTGGGGGAATTAGGGTTTTTGCGGTGGCGTTTGAAGTTTGCCGTGTTGTTGAAAAAAAATAAGAAAAACACAAAAATTGATGTGTAGAGTGCCTGAAAGGGTGGAGAGGGATTTGTGTTGACAAGGGAGGATGAGGGCTCCCCGCTCCGTTTTTTCTAAAGAAGTGCATCTCCATAGTAGGGTGAGGTGCACGGTGTGTAGTTTTTTTTGGTGGTTTTAGTGGACCTGATATTTGAGGTTTTACGCAGTTGATTGATGGAAAAAAGAAAAAAAACAAAAAAAAAAAAAACAAAAAAAAAAAAATAAAAAAAAAAAAAAAAAAAAAAAAATAAAAAAAAAAAAAACAAAAAAAAAGAAAAAAAAAACAAAAAAACAAAAAATAAGAAAAAAAAAAAAAAAATAAAAAAAAACCACAAAACAAAAAAAAAAAAAGAAAAAAAAAAAAAAAAAAAAAAAAAAAAAAAAAAAAAAAAAAAAAAAAAAAAAAAAAAAAACAAAAAAGAAAAAAAAAAGGGAAAAAAAAAAAAAAAAAAAAAAAAAGAAAAAAAATAAAAAAAGAAAGAGCTGGCGGCAGCGAAATGTTGTGGGCCGAAATCTGTTGCGCGAATGGAGCGCCATTTGGGTCCCGGTGTGGATGGCGCAGAGTGTCGTCTGTTTATTTGAGAAATGCCAAAAGCTATTAACAAAAAAAAAATGTTGTTTTTGTTTGAGACATTATGGGTGTTGGTTGCGAATAATGTGTTGAGAATGATTGAGTTGGCGGTCCCAAGCACCGGAGGAGCGGATTTTTGATTGATTGCGTCCGTCTGGAGGGGCGGTGGTGTGAGATTGAGCAGCGGAAAGCGGGGAGGAGATTAGGTGCTTGAGGGAGTGATGGCATTGTGGGATTTTTGAAATATAATATTTTTTTTGATTTTTTTTTTGTTTGTTTGGTTTTTTTGTTGTTTGGTGTTGTTTTTGTTGTTTTGTTGTTGTTGGTGTGTTTTTTGTTTGGTTAGGTTTTTTGTTGTTTTTTTTTTTTGTATGGTTGGAGTGTTTTGTTTTGGTTTTTATTGTTTGGTTTTTGTTTTGTGTTTTGGTTGTGTTGTGTTTGGTTTTATTTGTTTTGTAGGGGTTTGTTAATTTTTTTTTCTTTGGTTGATCATGTTTTTGATTTGTTTTTTCTGATTTTTTGTTTTGAGTTTGTTTTATTTTTGATGATGTTTTGGTTGCTGGTGTGATTGGGTGTTGTGGTGTGGTGTGTGTGATTGGGTTGGTTGTTCGGCTTTGTTGGGTTTAAGTGTTGTGGGGGGAATTTGATTGTCGGATTTTTTTGCTGTTTATGGAGTTTTAGTGGGTGTTTTTTTTTTTTTTTTTATTGGTTGTTATTATTGGGAGCGTTGCGGGTGGGTTAGGGAGGGGGGGGGGGTGGTGGAAAAAAAATATGTAATACTAGCGAGTTGGGGGGGGGTGGTGGGGCGTGAGGGGAAGTGGGGGGGAGGGGGGATGGGGGGGGGGGGGGGGGGGGGGGGGGGGAGGGGGGGGGGGGGGGGTGGGTGGGTGGGGGATTGCCCAAAAATAGAGCGCTTTCGTTTTCTATTTCTTCCCGTTGTTGTTGAGAAAGGTGGTGGGGTGTGGTGGGAGGGGGGGGGGGGTGTGAGGCCGGCGCGGCGTCTCGGTGTCCGACCATCGTCATTCACCCCCGACCCCCCGAAAGAGTCGTGCGGCCCCCAAAAACAAAAAGGGGAAGAGGGGGGGGGAGGGGAGGGGAGGCGGGGGCCAGCCCCGCGGCCGGCGGGTGGGGGGGGGGGGGGGGGGGGTTGGGGAGAGGGGGGGGGGGGGGGGGGGGCGGGGGGGGGGCGGAGGGGCCGAAGAGAAAAGAAAGAAGCGAAGTGAGAAGAGAAGAGAGAAAGAAAGAAAAGTGCCAGGGTATATGCAGGAGAAGAGTGAGCGAAGAAAGAAGGAAAAGAAGAGAGAGAAAAAGAAAAGAAAGACAAAAAAGATAGATAAGAAAAAAAAAAGAAGAGAAAGAAGAAAGAGGAAAAGGAAGAAGAAAGAAGAAGAAAGAGAGAAGAAGATACGAAGAAAAGAAAAGAAAAAGAAGAAGAAAAGAAAGAAAGAAGAAAAGAGAAGAAAGAGAAAGAAGAAGAAGAAAGAAAAGAAAAAGACGAAAGGAAAGAAGAAAAGAAGAGAGAAAAAGAGAAAGAAAGAAAGAAAGAAGAGAAAGAAGAAAGAAAAGAAAGAGAAGAAAAAGAAAGAAGAAAAAGGAAAGAAGAAAGGGAAGAAGCAAAGAAGAAAAAAGAAGAAGGAACGAGGAAGGAGACGACATTGTTTCGCGCAAGATGAGCGCGGGGGGGCGTGTGGGCACGGAAGTGCGCAAATGAGTTGTGATTGTTGTATGGTTTTTGTCTTCTTAGTTGTTGGTTTTGTTTAGTTTTTTTAGTTTAGTGAATAAAGTTTGAGGCGTTTTTGAAAAGAAAGGGGAGGACAGGGTCCTGTGGTCGACCGTGGTGAGGGGTTGGTAGTGGGCCGGGGGGGGTCATTTGGGGTGCGTTAAAGACAGTTAAGGGAAGGGGCGAGGCGGCGGTGGTTGGTGCTGGGGCGGGGTATAGAGCGGAGAGGGGGGGGGAGGGCAAGGTGGGATTAGAAAAGGAAGGCCTAGAGTGGTCAGTGGAGAGAGGTGGGGGAGGAGGGGAGGGGGGCCGGCGTGAAGGATGGGGAGGGATGTTGGTTGATGGTGGTTGTTTTTGAAGGAGTTTGTTTGGAAATATTTTTTTATTGTTTTTGTTTGTTGGTATGAGGTTTGAAAAAAAAAGAAGAAAAGAGGATTTGAAGTCGAAGGAGGTGGCCGGATTATTGAAAACATTAGAATGAGGCGTTCGTTGTGACTGATTTTGAAACGAATTAGGACGCTGAAGAGGTGGAAGAGACAGAAGAGAGTGATTGGTGTGTTTTGGGCGTGTGTTGTAGAGTGTGTGAGCTTTGTATCTCGTTGCTGTGAGTGAGAAGACGGGTGCGGAGGCAGTCTTATTATAGTGTTAGTTAAGTAGAGTAGTGATTAATAGAGTGTTGATTGACTGTGTTGTTTTCTGCTGCTGTAGCTTCCGGAGAGAAGAATGAGCGATTGTTGCATGAGGCGAAGTTTTGGAAAAGTTTGAGGAGCTGATTTGATATTTTTTGTTTGTTTTGATTGATTTTTGTTGTTTGTGTTGATGGATGTTGAGGAGATGCTTGAGTGTGTTGTTTCTTTTGTGGTGTTGGTGTTGGTGGGTTGGGTGTGTATGCGATATGTCCCTTGGGTTTGTTTTTTGTCTTGTTTTGTTGGTTTGATGTGTTTTGTGTTAAGGAGCGCGAGGAGGGATGTTAGAAGGAAGAGAGGAAGGACAAGGGAAAAGGAATTAAGATAGGAGCAGAGGGGACGGAGGAGGAAGGAGGAAGGAAGAGGAGGAAGGGAGGAGGAAAAGAGGATGTTTTGAGTTGGAGAGAGGGTAGGGACTTTGTGTGTTTTGTTTTTGTTTGTGTTGGTATTTTTTTTTTTAGTTTTTATTTTTTTTTTTTGTGGGCTCGGGCGGGGGCGGGCGCGAGGTGTTTGATGAGGAGGAAGAGGGTAGAGGCGTTGGTGTGTCTGTAGAGAAGTTGGAGCGCATGAGGGTATGAGTGGGAGCGTT
>CAJQUW010016889.1:0-57554 GCA_907163375.1 Prostheceraeus crozeri | reverse complement strand
CACGCTACACTACCCCCCCCGGGGTGGAAAACTTGTCGATCTAACTTTTTGATGAGGAAGACGATGGTAGCACTCGCGCATTGGATTTCCCCCCCCCCCCGGGGTGGAAAACTGTCGATCTAACCCTTTTTTGATGAGGAAGACGATGGTAGCACTCGCGCATTTGGATTTCCTCCCTCCCCCCCCGGGTTGGAAAACTTGTCGATCCAAACTTTTGATGAGGAAGGACGATGGTAGCACTCGCGCATTGGATTTTCCCCCCCCCCCCGGGGTGGAAAAAACTTGTCGAGCCCATTTTTGACGAGGAAGACGATGGACACCACGTCCACCAGGCCGGCACCCAGCCCACCCGGCGGCACAACACCCCAGGACAGGGAGGAGGAGGAGGAAGAGAGTAGGCGGGGTGTGGGGTAGGGTGTGAAACGGCCTCAATCTTGCGCTATCTGGTGTTTGTCACTTGATTACTACTTATATAAACGATGTTTTGGTTACACTTATGAATTAATTAAAGTTTCTAAAACTGAATGACAAATCATTAAACGAAAAATTATTTAAACTTGATAAAAGGATAGATAGCTAGAAGCAGATATAGCAAAAACTTTTTAAAAAGATTTCAGAACAATCAAAAATTTTAATATTACTTTCTAAAACTTTAAAATCTGCTGTAATTAAAAATAAACATCAGATAAAAATGTTAAAAAGAACAATTAGAAGATGAAATAGAAAAACTTCCTGAAAGAATTTAAAAAAATTTAAAGCAGTTACAAACTACATTCCAAAAAGTGTTGATGAATTAAGTTCTAAAATTACTCAACAAATGAAAAAGATGAATAGAATAATAAATGAAGTAAACTCACTTAATCAAAAAGTTGATAAAATGAAAACTCTTCAAAATCAATTTAGAAAATGAATTAAAGAAAAATTTTCAAGAAAACTCTAAAGAAAATAAGGAACAGTTAGATTCTGTTAAAAAACAATTAGATGTTCTTAAAATTAAGTTAAATGCTCTTAAAACGGCGTTGAAGATGAATCAGGAGAAAATGCAAGTTAATAGAAAAGAAATTAAAGTACATCACACGCTACTTGACGCAATAGATAAAGTGGAACGGAAAATTAATAAAGTTATCACGAAGTTGTTGGACATTCACACACGTAAATCTTAATAGAACTTTATTCAGAGGCTTTAGCCGATCGGACCAAAGGTCCTCAGGTTACTAACCAATCGTAAATATTTTTCCCAAAAGTCAAATTTATTCCTAAAAAATGCCTATAATTTATAAACACAATCTTAAACATTTTGCTTCAAATCAAAGAATTGCTCATGAACCACGTATGAATCCTGTTTATCATTATGATGATAATAGAGAAACAGTTCACACGGAAGGAGCTGGCATCTTTTCTGGTATTGGAAGTATCGTTAACTTAATTAAAAAATAATAAAGATTTGATTACATCTGCTGCAAAAGGAGCAGCTGCTATAGGTAGTACAGCTAGTGCAATATCAAATGCTGTTAAATCTCAAAACGAATTAAAACAACTAGAAGCTATTCGTAAACTTAGGAATGATTCTGAAGAACTAAAAAATTTAAAAAAACTTTCAGAGGAAACAAAAAACAAAATTGCTAACATAGCTGTGGGGGGGTGAAACCTTGAGGAGCGAAGCTCCGTCTGATAGTAAACATAAGAAATCATGCGTAGCCATAAAACGTTCAATTGAAGAAATAAGAGGTAATGGTCTAGCAAAATTCCAAAATTATATTTTAATAAAATTTTTTTAGCAAAATTTTTTTTAGTAAAATTATTTTAGTAAAATTATTTTAGTAAAATTTTTTCTGTGTGTGAGAAAAACAAAAAGTCAAATTTTTATAATCAATTTTTATAGTCATTTTTATAAAAATGTCTTCGGTTATCGAAAATAAATTTGAATTAGATAACCCACCAGGTGTTAGTTATAATCAAAAAAAGAATGACTATATAAGAATTGCTATGAATCCCGGATCTTCTAGTAGAGTAAATACTGGAGGAGATTTAATTTTTGAAGTTGATAATCAGCAGAGTTATTTATATTTACCTGATTCATTTTTACACTGAATATTTATATAGTGATGCCAATTTTACAACACCATTACCAGAAACCGATAATATTGCACTAGAGAATAATTTCTTTCCAAGATTATTTACACAAATGCGTTTAGATGTTGCAACTCAAAATATAGAAACAATAAGTGATTCTCTACGTGTAATTGATACAATGCTTAAATTTGTAACAATTGGTGAAAATAATAAAAAGTATGAAATCGAAGGTTGGTTTCCTGATACTAATGATGGTATAATTGTTGATGATTTAACTCACGCTGGAACAGATGCCGCAGGAATTGCGAAAGATATAGAAAATATTGAAAACATTTAAATAAAATAAAACAATAGTGCATATAAAGAAAGACGTGAATTTAACAAGAAAAGTAAACAGACAGTAAATTGGTCATTGTCTCCATTATTCGGTTATTTAGATTATGATAAAATATCATATCAATTAAAATTTAAGTTAGTAATTCATCGTACAGCAAATAATGAATTAATCTTTTTTGGCAAGACTGGAAAAAAAAGCATATTTAAAAATTGATAGACTTGAATGGTGGATTAAGCATATTACTCCTAGTTTAGAGGTTGAAACAGCTATTGCAAAAAGATTAAATACTAACAAACCAATTCCAGTAAATTTTCTAAAGCGTACTGCTAGTTCAGTAACTTTTTCAGAGCAAAGATTTAACTGCCATTTTACTAGAACTTCGAATACTCCAAGATATTTATTACTAACTTTTCAAAGAAATAATTCTCCAAGTTTTGATAAGAACAATAATCTTTTTCATATTGATACAATTGAAGTTTACAAGTTTCATTAAATCAAACCCGATATCCAATTGATCCATTAAGATTCGATGATACCAATAATCAATTTATGGAAGGATATGATTCTTATAGAAATCTTTGTATAGAATTTGGAGTTGAACCACAATTAACTCCTGGAGATTGGAGACATTTATATCCTGTTTTCTGTTTCGATTTAAGTGCCACAATCTGAAGATACTATCAAGACTGGTTGTGATGTTACAATTAATATTGAAAAAAAAGATTCCACAACTTCATTGATGGCTTATGGTTTATTGCTAGAAGATGTAAAATATTCTATTGAAATTCTTAATGGAAAGACGGCTAGGATTAATTATTTTTTTTGGTAACTTAAATTTTTTTCATAACTGGAATAGATCAAAATTCTGAACTTAAATTTTTTTCATAACTAGAATAGATTAGAATTTTGGATAACTTAAAATTTTTTTATTAAAAATGTCGCAAGCGAAAAGTAATAATAATAATAAAACTGTTGAATTAAAATTACGTAATATTGTTGACAAAAATACACCTAAAACTATTACGATTAACAAAAGTATTACAGTAAACCAATGATAGAGAATATTCAATTACAAGAAGAAAAGAATGGCGGGATTCTCCCATTAATTCCACTAATAATAGGTGGTTTAGCAGCTGCGGGAAGTGTCGCAGGTGGGACAGCTGGTATTGTCCAAGCAGTAAATAAAAATAAATCAGAGAAGGCAGCATTAGAAGAACAAAAACGACATAATAGAGAGTTAGAAAAAGTTGCGAGGGGTGAAGGAATAGTAGATAATTTTATTAGTAAATTAAATTTGGTTGATGAAGGAAAACGAGTTCTTAAAAACATTCTCCGCAATGTTGATGATTTTAATTGAAATTAAAGAAAACTAAAGATGGTTCTGGAATATATCTAAGTCCTAGTATGATAAGGTAAAACATTTATTTTATCTTTTAAAATGAATTCTACAAAATTCCAAAAATTTAATTAAATTAAAAATTTCTAATTTAGATTTATTGAATTATCTCTTAAAAGTACATAAAACCTCAAATTGTCAGCATATTGGAGGTGACATACAAAAAGCATTAGAAAACTTTCCTGGATTTATTTGGAGTAAATATTCAAAAGAAAAACATCTTCCTGGTCATTCATATACCGGTCCAGGAACTCGATTAGATATAAGACTAGATGAGAATAATAATCCGAAACCAGGTGAAGAACCAATAAATAGAGTAGACGCCGCCGCTTATAGACATGATTTAGCTTATCGAAATCATGACCTAAGTTCTCGACATGCAGCTGATAAGAAGATGATTCAAGAATTAGATAGTATTCAAAATCCTACATTTAGAGAAAAAATTGAAAGAATGTTTGTTAAGAAAGCTTTACAAGCTAAAATATTATTCGGCCAGGGTTTCAATGAAACGACGGCAAAGCTGTCTGAGAGCAACGCTCGAACCTACGCCTCCGAAATGTCGAATGACTCAAGCCGCCACGCGTCTGAAATTCATAAAGAATATAGAAAGCCTAAATATTTATTGAAAGTAAAAGTATTTAATAAAGATGTTATTTGGAGTGCTGATCTTATTCATATGCCGAATGAAAGGGACTACAAATACGCATTGACCGTTATAGATTTATATACACGATACGCTTGGGTAAAGCCTTTAAAAAATAAAAGTGGTCTGTCAGTTAAATATGCGTTTGAAGAAATCTTTAAAGAAAGTAAGAGAAAGCCAAGGAAATTGTTTGTTGATAAAGGGTCGGAATTTTATAACCGAAACGTTCAGCCACTATTTGAAACTGTTTATTCAACTGAAAATGCAGGGAAGGCCGTAGTGATAGAAAGATTCAATCGGACGTTAAAAAATAAATTATTCAAGAAATTTACTGAGCAAAGAAATCAGAAATGGTTGAAGATATTACCAGGAATTGTAGATGAGTACAATAATAAAGTTCATTCAGGTATAGAAGAAACCCCAAAGAATGCTTCTGACGACCCTGGTTTAATCCGAAAGAAAATATTCGAAAATAATTATTCAAATGAAAGTAATCCGAATTTGCAGAAACTTAAGCCGAAATTTAAAATTGGAGATAGAGTTAGAATATTTAAGTATAAGAATAAATTTGAAATAGGCTTCGTTGGCTATTGGACTAAAGAGATATTTGAAGTTTGTAAAATAAATCAAACTTATCCGATCACTTATGAAATTAAGGATTTAGATGATGAAGATATGAGAGGCCGATTTTATCAAAATGAATTATAACGAAGCGATTTTTAGTTTTTGGAACTAACGTTTTTCGGGAATTAAATTCCCTTATTCAATTCTAACATAATATCAAGAAATGGTACTCCTTTTTGTAATTTAAATAAAACATAAAGACATAATTGACCACAGTAAGTAGTTCCCGGTTTTTGAATTTGAAATGTATTATAAGTTCCATTGCCAAGTAATTTTTTAACTTCATTTGCTGGAGGTAATCCATAAGAGTCGAAGTAGTAGTTATCTCCATTTTTATTAGACATACATGCAGACCAATGTACACCTTTTTGATCTGACGTATGAAGATTTGTTATGAAATTTATAGTTATTGTTGGCTTATTTTTTAGGAATTGTTATTCGTCTCTCATCAATATGTGAAAATTCTTTATTCCCAATTGATTTGCGATTTTCTTTAGATCAAAATTCGTTGTTGTTTGTGTTCCATATAATTTTAAAAACTGATTTATGTTACTCATTTTATAATAAAAAAATTTCTTATAGGGACCCCTAGATTAAAAAAACTGTCCCATAATGATGACTTTCCATACTACTTATTCGATTTTGAAATGATTATATTATAATTATTCTAATCTATATTGTTTTACATATTTCCATTTTCTTCATGAACTTCATTTGTTAATATGTTTCATCGTTAAAATGATTGTTTAAAATTGCCATAACAGCTAACCCGCATAACGGCGTTTATGCGTTCTGAGTTCACAAGAAGATGTCATTTGATTTTATTGTCATTTGCTTTTTATGTCATTATGCTTTATTGTATTGCTTTTCTTGTCAATGCACTCTTATGTGCTTAATCTATTCATGTCTTCACAATGGGAAGTACTTTACTACCCGTATGTGTTTGGCAAACGCTAAATGAATTTTGCAAATCGATTTCTAAAACTGAATTTGAAAACAAACTTTGAAAACAGACTTTGAAAATAGATTTTGAAAACAGATTCTGAAAATAATTTACGTAGAGGTAAATTGAAATGTCAAAACTTTTACGCACGCGTAAGTTGAAATGTCAAAAGGTTACCGATGGGTAAATTGAAATGACAAGAGTTTCCACGATAATTTTAGGGGAAAGCTGCTAGATGTTTCCGTTGCTAAAACAATAAATCTCTTTCTCTCTTGAATTATCAGCCAGTGTACGGGTTCATTGAATAATTTTGAGTTTATGAGTTACAATGATTTTCTAGTTCACACAATTAGTACTTTAAATACTGTTGAGAATACAATGACGAAGAATGTCTAAGTAATAATTGCGTCTTCTTAATTTATCATAATGCTCTAATCTTAATAATAATTGAGATCCATTTCACTTGTTTTTAATTGAGATAACGAAGGATATATTCGTGCGGTTTCTTCCACTTTTGTTTCTTCCATTTTCGTCGTCGCCGTTATCGTCGCCGTCCCCGTTGAGGTTTCCATTTTTAAAGAAATATTTTGAATACAATCTTCTGGTATATTGAGACTACGCGATATTTTGAGACAACTTAAATTTTCGTCTGCCTAAATTTTCAAAATTCTTAGACCACGTGATATTTTGAGACAACTTAAATTTTCGATTACGTGATATTTTGAGGCAACTTAAATTTTCGATTACATGAAATTTGTAGTCTACCTAAATTTTTGAAATTTTGATTTTTTTGAAAAAACCCGCAAAAGTGTGACATCCGGCGCAAGCGAATCGAAGCAAAGCGAAGTGTTGCGCCGGATGTCACACTATATACTACTTAGGTTTCGTATAGATTATCCACACCTGAAATAGGGTTGGGTTTAATAATTTTTAAATTCGAATTATGAGAATAATTCGAATTATTCGCCTCATGTGAAAAACAACAGTGACTGACATTTACCCGCCCAAATCGGGCGCGTATATCGCCTTAAAAAACCCCTGTGTATGGGATTACTAAGCCCCACTGAATCAATCTCATCTGATGTTGAGTGAAGCAGTATGCAGAGTGCTGTCTGTCTCTTGTATAACTTGACCGCAGAAAATCCTCTTCGTAATTGACTGACATCTGCATGATGGCAAACCAAGGGTCGGATGTTGGCTTGGTCCTCCAGCTCAAATTGTGGACTTGCACCCGATTTTGGAGACCCACAATTTCTTTGTAAACTGCAGAAGCGGTGCACCCCGTCTTCAACTTTTCCTTCCTTTCAATAACTCCCGGCTTGTTGGCTTAAAAGGTTCGTCTGTCTTTTCATTTCCATGTGGTGGATTATGCAGTGACTGCTGCTTCATTATTGACGTATTCCACCATATTGTACCACTCGCCTTCGTTGGGCTTTATTTTCTTCATGGATGTTATTCGACGACGGAGACTTGTTGGCGGCATGATCATGATATCGAAACGACATCATGATGATCTCCTGGTCTTTCACGTGAACCTATTTCGATTTATTACTCCCGCACCTTAACTTTTTGAAGGAGGCGTCAACATCTTCCGATATTTCCCTGTGGGCATAAGTGCCATCCTGCAATGGTATGTCGTACCATTGACGCCTTCACTTCTATATCGACAGCCATCATCAACCTTCCCCATTTCAACATCCTCTAAAAGCACTTTTCTCCTCCCCTCGGCTTCAAAGTGGCCTTACACCGGATCTGAAGCTTCGATGGTGCTTCAAGAAGCACTCATATAGACATAAGTGCTGACTTTCTTTCTCCCCTTCGACTTTCTCCACATTTCCAACCTCAATGCATTCCTCCTGATAAGTGTTCTCAATGCTGTCCTCCAGACTTCCACACGCGTCAATTCCGTCCTGATATTAAACCTCAACACAGTTCATGTGACTTCCATTCTCAATACCGTCCTCCATACAAACGTCATCTTTTGTATGTAGGCAGTTGGAGGTCGTCATCACTGTCTAAATCAATTGAACGAACTGTGGAAGGATAGTTCTGGGTTGGAAGACAGGCAGAAAATGGTTGGGAGCACCATATTCGCCACATGAAGCTCCGGTGCGAGTCGATAGCAGGTTCAGGGGTTCCTTTATTGGTAGGCCTTCTTCGCAAGATGAGAAGACCTCAACCGAGCACCTATTTGGAAGGTGAAGAATTACATCGTGCTCAATCACTTGTGACAAAGAACGAATTTCACAAGCTAATGAAATAGCTCTGACTTGTTTAGGTAGCACATACGAACTTTAGCTTGAGTCGTCGGGACTTGGTGGTCCATGGTGTGTCTGTATAGTTTTGTTGGCGGAATATGATTACTCAATTGTGAAGAGCAGGGAATTTATGGTATCGTAAACCCATGGTGGCATCCAAGCTCCTGAAGGAATCATGAAGTTACATCAAGAGGTTAGAGTTTCTTCATGAATTAGCACATCAATATGTGCATGTATATTACAGAAACTTCAGGACATCTAATTTGTTTATCTATAGGCTCATGCATTAAGCGACATTCATTTTCCACACAAATACCTAAATTAAGATGTCCTTCCTTACGTAAGTCTTTGAATGACATACATCTGAGAGGTCATTGAAAAGATCATGCATTCCTCAATGAGTCACTTGACCGGTAGGTAGTTGCTACATGATTCATTTAACCAATTATATTTCTCACTTTAGTCATATAATCTATATGATTCTACATTATGTGTCATTTAAAAGGAATTGCACTTCTCAAATACGTCATTAAGTCAACATGTATTTGTAAAATAAATCATTCAACCAAAATGAATTTACCACATTAGTTATTTAACTTCTACATGTTTCTCAGAAATCATTTCATTGCTCATAAACATGCTTTCGATGACTCTGCAACAAACCCTCTTACCTGCCTGCACATGCTCAGCCACAATATGTTCAAAACTTAGTTAACCAAATGTGTTCTCAAACAAAACCAATTGACTCAAACTTTTCAAATTTTTAATCACAATCACGAGTTGTCAATAAATGTTCGGTCTAAATGATGTTTTTGATGACTACGACCAAGCGCCGTGGTTTAACTTTGTGAACATCGGCAAATAACAACGAACAAACATGAGAGAGTGGGGCTTCTTACTTGAACTTTACAATGAATATGATCTAAATTCTCATGTATCAGATGTTCTTATAAACCAAAGTGAGATTCAATCGTGAAACTAAAGCAGCTAATCGACTATCATGTATCCAAAATAAGATCCAAAATATCTAAACCATACATTCAAAAAAAAAAAATATATATATAGCGGCTCCAGCCACTTGAAATTGCTGATTACTAGGCTTCGGATAATTATGCACTAAAAATCCCGCAAATATGCATGCAAATATTACGTTAAAATTGCCTAAATATGCAATTAAATATGCACTTACAGATAATAGCTTATTCTATAACCATGTACCATAGGTACTTGTTATCACAAAAAGACCGAACTTCCAAGTATTTTAATACGTGTATTTAAAACGTGAAGAGTGTCAATATCTACAAATCAGAGTTGCACTTTATAACAATGTGATGTCGCAGACTTTGAAAATTGAATTTACGTCTATTGTCAGATAAAATATTTTTGTATTCAGAAAATACTCGTTCAATACGTCACATGATACCACAGGTGCATCTTTGAGACGCATTAAGTCTGAAAGTTTGAATACCTCAAGACTTTCGTCTATCTCACCAGCTCCCGAAAGAATAGCAGAAATAAGCTTCAACTTACCATAGCCTTCATTTTTCTTCAATACCTGTGAGAATTTTTCTATTATTTCCGGATCAGTATTTTTCAATTTATCCTTTATTCCCTCTATCACTTCAAGACTTTCGTTTAGTGGTGCTCAAGCTTCAAAATTGCTCTTGAAATGCAAGAATAATTTGTAGAAATATGCACTAGAGACTCACGAATTCTTTCCAAGTTGAATAGATACTGACCACGACGGATACAAGCGGCATCTCCAGCATCTAAACTGTCGATCACAGTTTTAATGGCTTCAAAATGCTCGGCATAATAAACGACGGCATCAATCCATTTATCCCATCGCGTGACAACAACAGATGGTGGAAGGGGTATGTTGGCTGCCAACTCCGTAAATTTTTCCCGTCTGTATGGAGCTTTGGTGAATATTTTCTTGACGTTAGCAATTAAATCGTTGACATCAGGGTATTTTGACCTGATGAGCTCCGACACTCGATGTAGGCCATGACAAACACACGTAACATGAATCATTTTCGGATACAAAATTCGTAATCCATTCATGGCCTTACACATATAAGGAGCAGCATCTGTGCAGACTAAAAGAATGTTTTCATACAAAACATTCGAAGGCCACAGTAATGTCACAGAGTTATTGAAGAATGCTGCGATTGTTGAATGGTTAACCTTTTCAAGAACATCAACCGTTTACTTTCTCCAAATATTCCGAAAACAAAGTTAACAACACAGCGTTGTTCGACATCAGTCGTTTAATCCAAAGAAACCCATATGAATTTTTCGTTTGCTTTTTGTCGTATTTTCTCTAACATTTCCTGATGCAAGATTGCCACGTAGTTCTTCCTCAATGTCGATTCATCTGGGATATCTTTACCTGTATATGTTTACCTGAGTACCTTATTTTGCAGTTTGCCAAGAGGTATATTGGCTGCAATGAAGGCCTGGCACAAGTCAATTGAAAACCGAGCGACTGGGTCCAGGTTGTAGAGATGTGAGAAGGCTTTGCTCTGGAGTTCCATTGCGCAATTTTTGTAGGCGATTGTGTTTCGCGGTTTGGAGATGCTGTGTAACTTGAAACTTTTTATCAGCAGTTATGTTGGTCTCACAGTATTTGCAGAATAATACACGTCCATCTGCAGAAAATTCCTCGTAATCATTCGCGTATCGTCGAAGACTGTCGATTTTTGTCCGTTTTTTTCCTTTGGCATTTTGTTCACCGTCGCTAACACTAATACTTCGCAATATGACAAATTCTCGTTTTCATCGTTACTCGTCGGCATGACTCATTCGTCTGATTGGATGAACTTGGTTCCAATAGGTAACGGCTGTTTCTCCTAACTCAACATTGACGTCGCTAATATTACCCACTCAGTTGACAGCAGATAGTGACGCGTCTACGCATCACGCGCACGCGCATCCGTTCATCAAGCGCATCTTGGTTTCAGAAAACTAAAGCTAAATTTACACTGGCAGCATAGCTGCTGTGCGGCAACTGACGTATGTCATCTTGAGGGATGCTTCCTGATGACGTTGTTGCTACATCACACTGACTCGCCGAATTTTATTATCTGGGCGGTTGCTGCGCGGCATGTCGAAGAGAGTTAAATGAAATTCAACTCCTCGCTGCATGGCAGTAAAGAACGGCTGGTCTGATTGGTCTATCGGCATAGGAAAGTCTCGAATCCGGTTCACAGCTGATTCCTGTTGTCCATCTGTCATCATTCATTCTTATCTTGAGTGGCAAAATGGCATGTGAAGAGACGCTAATCGAAAACGTGCGAAAATATCCCTGCTTGTAATCCCTGCTGTGGAAATTATTGCGAGACAATTATACACGTGCGAAGAGAAGAGCTGGTCAGAAGAAAAGTGGTGATGGAGGAGGAACATCGATCGAATTCAAGCACAGTGTTTTGCTATCGTTTTTAAATGACTTTCTAAAGCCACGTCCCACAACCTCAAACTTCCACAACAAGGAAAGCGAGATGAACGATTGCGAATCTCAGCTGGATGATTCGCACATTTCAGTCTCCCAGAAAGAGAACTCTACAATATCCCGGAAGCGGCGTCCTTCGAAGCCTGCAGATGAATTCGAAAGAGTGTTGAGGCTGGTAGAGAATCCTCTGGATGAGGATGAACTCTTCTGCAAGGCAATTACTTCAACACTCAAGCGCTTCAAACCTGAAGTCAAGGCGCGTGCGAAAGTTAAAGTGCAAGAACTACTTTACAAGATGGAATTTTTAGATGAATCTGATGTCGACGTATTCGAACGCTTTCTCTGACTACAAACAAATCTGATTGATAGTTAAAAACTTCTTTTCGATACATGCATATTTCGCCTGGAGAAAGGACCTTGTGTTGAATTTGTATTTAATGCGTTTTTATTTAGCCTAGAAAAAGCTGACTATCAAAAGTTGATAAATGATTCGATGAGACATGATTATTCATCATCTTGCATGTGTATTACTTCATCAAAAGGGAAAGGAATTTAATATCAGTGAACACGGTTGACATAAGCAGACTGCCACTCAAGAATATCTTCCGTTACAAAATTTTCCATGAACGAAAGTCTCACATTTGATGCACTTTCTGCTGCATTGTTGGATCCCTGCCTCCAACATCGGTAAGGGCACTGTCAGATTGTCTCCAAGCTCCTGGAATGAACTCACCATTCGAATCGGTTTCATCTGCATAACCTGCCGGACAATATCTGCGTTCAGAGGCACTGAGATTTAATTCACTCTTTCGGAGAAAGTTGTGGAGAAGCACAGACTATCTTCGATACCTTCTCAGGAGAAGCAAGTACAGGTTTGCGAAATATGCGCCATCTTGCAGCAAGAATTCCGAAGGCATTCTCGATAGTTCGCCTGGCTCTTGACAGTCTGTAGTTGAAAATAGACCTCGATTCGGTGAGATCTTTTCCCGGGAACGGCCGCATGAGATTCGGGAGCAGAGGAAATGCCTCATCACCAACAACGACATGAGGTAGCGATCTCCCACTCTCAGACACGCATTTCCATTCGGCTAGTTGATGATGAACATCGTCTTTCAGAATCCTGGCTAGCTCAGTCTGTGCAAACACAGAACTATCACTTGCTCTACCAAAGCTGCCGACATCTATCATTGTAAAGCAATAGTCCGCGTCACAAAGAGCCATCAACACCACGCTGTGAAAATGTTTGTAGTTATAAAATTGTGAACCGGAATTCGCCGGGCACTGAATAGCGATGTGCTTGCCGTCAAGTGCACCAAGACAATTTGGAAAGTTCCACCTTGCTTCGAATTTCGGACCATCGTTCACGCGTAGGAATTGGCAGAAACTTCTCCCATAGGCAGTTCCAAAGTGCCTCCAAAACATCGTTGATTATTGCAGTGACCGAAGCTCTGGAAACTCGATATGCGTAAGATAGTGAAACCTGCGAGTCTCCAGCAGCTAGAAATCGGAGAGTGAGAGACAATTTTAAGCCGGGCTTGATGGACTTCCGGAATCTAGTGTCATTCTTTGAGATGCGGGACTTGATTTCTCGAAGAATGTAGTCGAACTGGTCTGGAGTCATTCTCATGTAGTTGAAAAAATTTGACGGATCTGACCGGAGCTCTTGAACAAGATTGTCGAAGTCACCTTGTCGTGGCCGTTGAATGTAGATGTCCTTCACCCAACACTTTCTCTCTTTTTCCTATTTCTTCGACGTCGCTGGAGCAAAAGAAGAATCTCGGCCTTTCGGTTTGCGTCCATTTTCTTGAATGAAGCTGCAGCACTCGCGATGCTAATGTAAACTGGTGGCCGCATGCTCCCTATTACGTTGTGAGTGACGTTGCAGCACGTGCCCTCGCAACAGTCAGCGTGAATTATGTTTGTTACCACTTGCTGCGCAGCACGACGCTGCCAGTGTAACCGAGCCTTAAGATGTAACGACAGGTATGACTCATGTTTCGGATTGATAAGACAAATTTTGTAGGAATAGTTTACCAGGAAATATGCAAATTGACAGGAAACATGCAATCGATTACATATTTTTTGGAAATATGCATTTAAGGCAAATGCGTCAAAAATTCTTGAAAATATGCATTTGCATATGCACGTATGCAAATGCATAATTATCCGACCCCTACTGATTGCCTTTTACACGCACGGTAAAATGTTAAGCACTGATTCATCATAAATGACTTATGCAAACGGTTTACCAACTCTCTACTTTTGCATTGGTTAGGTAGTGGGGAGCAGTACCACGTAAAACAGCAGAACCCCTAAGTCCATAAATCGGCAGCCAATGGTTCAGCACGAAGTTTATCGCTGCTTCATTTACATATCGGTTGCGCTTTCCATAATCGATTTCTCGCGGAATCTAATGCGGCAGACATTTCATGACTGAAATGTAGAAAAAAAGCGACTTCCTTTTTGTGTCCTGATTCATCTCAGATTCGTCAAACAATAAGACAGACAAAGACAGATAACAGACTAAGACATCTTTACAAAAATTAATACCTAAACTTTTCTGGATACCTAAATTGCACAAGAATCTGTATAAGAGTAGATTCATAGTTGGTGCCAGGAACAGCACTTCCGAAGATTTGGCCATACTTGTGAACAAAGGTTTGCAATTGGTCCGGGACAAGTTTATTAGTTATTGCCTTTCCATCAAGCATAATTCGGGTGTGAACGCCTTCCGGAGCATTAACTCTTCTGGGGAATTTCTAGACGAGATGTCGGGTTTGAATTGCCACTCCTTATAAGTATGTGATTTCTCCACACTCCATACGAATCTTAATTTTGACCAAGTTAAGGAGTCCTTGAAAGACTTATGTGAGTTAATTTTTAGCAATTCCAAGTGCTTTATTTGCATTGGCTATTATAGAACCTTCTTCTCGAATAAAAAATACAGAAGATATCACTGCTGGTCCAAAACCCAATTCCTCAATGCTATTTGTTTCATCCTGGATAACACTTTTGTCACTTTCAGAGACTTGTCTTCAGACAAATTCGGGGCATTCCTATGGGTGGGAATTCCAGCTCACTCCTAGCTGCAGAGGTGAACGCGGTTAAGAAAAAAATTAACCGGTTAATTGTAGGTTTCAAAATTTCAGTCTCAAAATACATGACTAAAACCAATCATCTTCATCTACGTGTATGTAGGCTTACCAATATGTGAGCATAGATAGGCCGAGATTGAGGAATTTGGATAATAGGCAATAGACCGTATTTGTTATAGGCTAATGAAAGTCGAGTTAAATCACAGAAGAAACAGCGAACGATTAGGACTGCTATAGCGTGAATTATAGGCCTACTAACTGCCTAGTCGTGAACGGAATAAATGATGATGTTGCTAATCTTGCTATGATGACAAAATTCATTTTTTCAATGTGAATTATAAATAGTGAATGCGCATCAGTCGTGCAAATTATGACAAAATTACAGTATGCAGGCGCATGAATGGTAGGATAGGATAAAAAATTAGGTGATTTACATGTATGTGGACGCACATAATAAGTACGGTACGGACCTTTTTTGGCAGAAAAAAAGAATGATATTTTTGATTTGAAAATATGTATTCGTTCAACTCAGGAAGACTTCTTGGAGTTCAGATTCAAAAACAACATCTGCTGTGCATGTTCAGCTGTGAGTCCCATTCGCCTTTCATGGTAAATGTTGCCGAAGACAGAGAAGACTCGTTCGGAGGCAGCACTCGTGGTCTGAATAGCCAGATACTTTCTCGCAAGCAACGAAAGCTTTCTGAACTTCGCTTGATTGATTCTCCACCATGAAAGTGGATCCTTTGACTGTGAAGGTAATCCTTGTACCTGAAAAGAGAAAAGATGAAAGAGTATTAATCAAAGCCTGTAAGAATTGAATTTTAGGGTGATGAACAAGTGTCGCAACATGCATACTAAGAATCATATATACGGGTATAACATAAGCTTATAACTGTCATGGTGGATTCCATATAATCCCGGTTGTTACATTTCAATTGTTTTCGAACTGGCAAAACGGAACTACATTGCTCAAGAAGCCAAAACTTCCTGTACATTAATAGCTCATGGTAGGCTATCATACCAAGAATTTTCGGGCACCGACTATTCTTGTTGTTTTGATGAAACATTTGTAAATGCCATCCTGGTCGTTACAGCCAGAAATTTGACTATTTTACTTCTATTTAGTAACCTTTGATTAATGCCCAAATACTGAATGTCACATCGTATTTTTTTATGTAGTGTTCCTGAAATACACATTTTGTTTGACACAAGTTTTACTACGTTTCCGGAAATACAGGCGCTGAAATTTTTCTTGAAATATCCTTCCCATAGTAGAAAATGTGATCTCTAGGTTTTGGCCACATGAACAATCCCCGTTGTCGGTGCATAATATTCACCTTATAGTCGTCTTCTATAACGAGTGTCAATTGTCCGGGATACTCAATGTCGTCATAACTAACAACCACCCAATCGCCGACATTATATCGAATGCGTATTGGTAAATCGTGCGACAAAGAAGACAAAGCCACATCAAAATATGAAATTTGCCAGCAATGAGATTTTTTGATAGCAGATCGAGCTGGTGCGTCATGAAGTAAAAGTTAGTTATGCGTTCTTAATGAAAATCAGAGCTCACATGAATGCATCGAATTTTGTGTGAGTCGACGCAGGAATCGGCAAATTCTTTTGCATTACAGTATGTACTATCGACTTACGTGACCATATCTTGTTAAAGACATGGCGTTTTAGTGTACCGCTTACTCCGTCGATGGCGCCCTTACCATGCGGCGTGGCGAAAAAATTCCATGAAGCGCCGTCTAGGTAATACTGATCCTTCAAATTTTTTCAAAAAGAGAACCCTAAATCGGTTCTTGAATTGCAACGACGGTCCGTCGCTCCATAAAAAGTCCGTCGATGAACTCGTCCATGATGAATGAAATATAGACTGGAATAGTCGCTCTTGTCTGATCCGGATCATCGGATGCTAGAGCGATCATTTGTGGATCATGATCACGCCTGTAGACAGCAGCGGTGAAGATTGTCACTGTTGAATGCGCCCAATATGCGCTTTCAATGGCATCTTGCTGTCCATAAGCAAACTTCTCACTAAAGTCAAAGTGAATAACAATAGATTCCTCTGAGGGAAACTCTTTCTGTCGGCGAAACTCTTCAGCTTGATATCGTTTGACAGTGTGGTGCTCTTGGAAGATAGGAAGCATCTCAATCAGCCTTTCCTGAGAATCGTCAGCATTTTGATGAATTCTTGTCTGTTCCATCCGACCTTCCTCAGATCTGCTCCACCACACGTAATTGATAGTACTGGTATCTCTCACCGGACCTAGAAACCTGAACACCCTACCATCCTTGCAAGATTCACATTTAAGACTTCGACCGGCGTCAGTTACACAATCACACAGAAAATACTTTTCAATCCATCGTTGGTCGTATGCATCAAACCCGATGATAGGAGCCAATGCATTGTACAAACCAAAATCAATAACGGAAGTTATCAGGATATTTAACATGAATTCATGCTTGACTTACATGCAAGTGCATTGTCATTTCCAAACCAAACAGACAGGTACACGATGGGATGCACACTATCCCGTCTGTTGCAGAGGTAATGTAACGATGATGTAACGACCGGGATATCACGGTCGTTACACTCTTGAAATTTTTACAGACAGTAAACATTCGATCCGATAGGTATTTCATGCACATGTAAGTGTTTATCGTGGGTTTCGTTCCACGAGTTAGTTCTTAATTCTAGCAATTACACATTGTATTTGCAGGACTCGAAGTAAGAAATCACGACTTGTATCGTAGTCTTTGTGCTCCAGAAAATATGTAAGTGTATCGCATTCATAAAATCAAATGTTAGTGGACGGAAAATAAAATCTTTCAAAAATAGCTGAAAAATATTGATTTATCATAGTTAAGAAAATAATTATTTATCGACTTACTGTGGCGGCACCCTTGGCAAGAAATAGTCAAATTTTCGATGAAACATGCAGTCATCGTATTGTTATTCATTATTATGAAGTTTGGACTCTAATTGTGAAAATTATTTTCACGTCCAAATGTTACAGTTACATGGAATTGACCTCATGCTATCATGTCTAGCCTATATGATGCAATGTTTGAATGTTTGAAAACTCCAAACCCTGTGATTTACGTCATAAAGATTGTGCGCATTATAGACATCGTCGATATATCACAATATCCAATATATAGTAGGTCTGTAACATTGTATCGAACAACAAACAGTGCTATCAAAATGCAAATTCATGTGGGCAATTAACATTATCATGAACAATGTCAGTTATGCATAATGTTACAACAGAGCATAATGTTGACAAAAAATGACAAAATATTATAATTAAAAGTAAAACAACATGTATTTTCACTGAGATAGTAAAGTACAATTTTTTAACATCGTAGACGTCTTGATATTATTTTTGCAACTTCAGTCAAACAGCCTATTGCAGAGTTCATATTCCCCTATATAGATTTATGAAATTCATGTCAGCAAATTTCCAATGCATTCCTGTTGCAAATCATGCATTTTTTGAACTTACTTGTATATAGCTATCCAGCTCATCCTCTTCTTTTGATACTTTCTCTTCAATCACATCGTCATCAAGCAGCGTAAGTAACTTGCATCGTTTTGAACTTGGTGCTCCGGACGTGTCGTCGCGTTCGACTTCTGTTACTTCTTCATCCACATTCACTGACATCTTTTTCATTTCGTCCAATATTCTCGCGTGAACATTCAATCTTGTTTCGCGAGACAGGAATGTCAGCTTCTTGAACCTGGGATCCAAGAAAGATCCCATGACATGAACACTCATGGAACCAAGGAACTCTTGGTCCTCCACGGAAAATCGTTCCGCAAGATTAATCAGCAGACGTGATTGAAACTCCTTGGCCATAGCAGTTTCGCAAGGTTTCAGCTGCAGTCGTTTCAGGAGACAAAACATGATCGGATAAACTTCTGAGACACTAACAGATGTTTCTGTTTGCCATTCATCTGTTGTCATCTTCAGGTCTTCAAGCAGAACAATCATCTCCTTGATTGCGATGATTTCATGCGAACCAAATGACAGCGCACATTTTTCCACATTGTTGAGTACATGTGTTGATTTTACAAGGAAGTCAAATGCATCAAAGAGCTTTGAAGCATGACAACAGTACTGTTCCATCTCGTTTTATTGTGCTTTTGAAGCTCGCACTTATCGTGATCCCTGCATAACTGTGCCCTGTAGGTCCGAAATTCCGAAGTCAGCGTTTTGGATCTGTGGACTGTCGAAATTGCAGTATGGACTTTGTTGATCAATTTCCTTACTTCGTCTACCTCTTCAAAAGAATCGTTGATGGAGAGCTGAAGAAGGTGAGCGAGGCATCCGATATGGTATTTTGTTGATGAGGACAAATCCAACGCTTTCTTCATATTGCTCGCATTGTCATGGGTCGTACAGAAGGCGTTTACTTTGAAAGGACTCAAAGTTTCGTCTATGCAGGTTTCAGCTAAATTGTCACCGGTGTGTTGCTGCGTTAACAAAGGACTACCAAAATTAGCATTTCGAAGCTGCCAAGATCGATCGATCCAATGAGCTGTGATGGTCATGAATGCTGACATTTGTCTGTTAGTCCAGCAATCTGTGGTGATGCTCACTAAAGTGGAAGAAGTCAATCCATCCGTTTCTACCTTCTGTTTGAGTTGAGAAAGATCTTCATAGTACGTTGTGTTAATATGTCTCATCAGTTTTGTATGCGAGGGAGGTTGGTAGTTCGGCTCGAGATAGATAAGCAGTTCCATCATTGAGGTATCCTCACAGAATGTCAACGGTTGCAGATCAGTAGTTACACACCTGAAAAAGGATAGAAATTTCACTATACAAAATGTTTACTCTCATCTTCATTTTGAAAATGTATCTTAATTCTTGATAAATCCATATTTTGTCTACTAGTAAGAATATTATTCGGGCTTGACATACTACGTATTTACATGTATGTACCGACTAAGTAAGAGATTATGTACCAATGCATTGTACTACGGCCTCGTCGTACTTCTAACTTCTTCACAATTTATCAATCAAGTAGGCTAAAACAAGCAGTATTGTAACACAAGATTTCAGAAATTTGAGCATAGGTTCCCCGCCCTATCAGGGCGACCACGTCCCTAGCGTTCATCTCAATGTGATTGAGTAAGGTCAGTCATAGTTGCTAAAATGAAATAGTCATTGTGTAGGGGAATTCAAACAGATTTCACCGCTAAATAACGTCATCATCTATTTCATAAGATAGGAGGGCTAACTAATCATTACTTGCTGTTCCTCTTTTGGTATTTTGTAGGCCTATGGGCTGCGTAATACCGACCGTGCTCTCCACCATATTTGCGAAAAACAAGTCTTATTGATTTACTGAAATTTAGTGCATAACAGGCCTATATGCATGGTTTATGCTTAAATATTAAGGAACACGTTGAAAAACAAGCCTACAGAGTTACTAAATATGAGGTGTCTCCAAGATATTAGATACTGTCATTTAAAAAACATACACTTTGTTACATTTATCCATATTTAACCCTAAACTGCCCAATAATACTTTCTCTGCACAAAAAAAATATTTCTTCTAACAGCGCATGCTATTTAGGGTCAGGAATCATAGTTATGCATTAGAAAAGAAATCTACGTTATGTTACCATAGATATCAGTTTGTGTATTATAATGAACAATGGGCAGTTTAGCTTAATGTGTAATATAATACACAAACTGTTTTTTCTAGTGTTTCATACTTCAAATGAAGAAAAACAAGATCAATATGAAAAACCATATATTGTAAAAATATCATGCATTATGAAAATTCAAAAAACAGTTTCGTGTCTTAGTGATGCAAAGATGAACTTCACATTTTCTACATTTGAAAAATGTTTTGGAACTACATAATTGATTCTTGCATCGGCCAATTTTTTCAACGGCCACTGGCCAATGTTCGTGTCCATCAGAACGGATTTCTGCGGGCGGAAGAGGGACATGTGGTCCTCCTCTTCTTTGCTTCACTTTCCGTTCATCATCCTGAAGTGATGGACGACCGACACGCTTTGTTCTGCCCTGTTTGGATCAAGCGGTAGCGATATAAGCCTTGAATTGGAAGAGAGTGTGTTCATCAGCTGTTTGACAGTCTGAACAGTCTCTTCTGTATTTCAGCCATGAATTCACTGTGCTTATATCAATGATGTAAAAGAAAAGTCTGAGATAATGCCGACGATTGCAATGGACTCGAGTTCTATGAAGGGCAAGATATCTGTTTACTTCATCGACGTAACCCATAACACTATTGTACTTCCGAACGATTGCTGGACAAGGGACTTCTATTTCCTGCTTGGTTTGGCGATCGAATCTTTTTACATTTTCTATCGGCCTTTCTCCTACGAAGCTACTTAGTAAATGGACAGCCTTGTTGTCATACCATTTTACAGCCGATAGCTGTACATTTCCCGTACCGGTACACTGCAATTCTTCCGATGTACCTCGGCCAAGGCGTCGAATGCCGCTATCAGGCGTGAATGTAAGATTTTTTGCTCTGACAACTCTAAGGGTGCCAATTGACTGAATAGCAAGCTTTTCTGCAAGATAGATTTGCAGCTCTGGTGAGTTAAACCAATTGTCATAGGCTAACAGTTTTTGCCAGGAGGCACAGAAGCGGCCATTCTCAAAACTACCTGCCCGGACTTTTTTATATGCTCACAATCAGGATTACTCACGACATGAGTCTCTAGTTTTCCCGTGTAAAGTTCGATTCTATGTATCAACCCCATTTTTTCTGACATAACAAAAACTTTGTAACCCCACTTTTTCGGTTTTTGAGGATTGTATTGACGAAGCGACGATTTTCGTCCCTTATAAGGTATGATTTGCTCATCAATACTCAAAGTGTCTGCCATCGGTATAGTGCTACATACCCGATTGAATTGGTCAATCAATTTTTCAAATTTCACTGTTTTACTGTTGCTATTTTCAATTTCCTCGCTTTTACAAAAGCATAATGACAACTTTATCTTTTCCCATGTACTGCGAGACATATGATTGGCTACATGTGGTAACCTAGTCATGCTATTCCAATAATGACGTGTGTTACTCAAGCCGTATAGAGACATCCACATTGTAACCCCTATAAATCTCTTGAGTTCGGATACAGTGAGAAAGAATGTCGAGCAGGGATCTATCTCTCTTTCTTTGATGTTAGTGCACTCACAAATATACTCTAAAAACTCTTGAGTGAAATACTCTTCGAAATATTCGAGGGGACTTTTTACGGATGTGGCTTTTGACCTACTGTGGCTACATGGGGGATTTTCTCCTCGTTCATTTGATCGATGCCAAGTCAATGGCGTGTCTACAGTGTTTACTGAGTCACTAGCTTCCTCCTCACCGGATGATGAGGATGCACTGTCAAGGAAAGAGTCATCACTGTGCTCAGTGTCACTATCACATTCAAGTTCGTTGTCAACAATCGTATTCCTCCTCCTTTGCCGTAGGCGCTCTACAGACGGAGTTCCAGAACTAGTAGAAAGAGTTTCAGAAACAGATGTACTTATCTGACCATGCCAGGTAGTATCGTATCGCCACACAACTTTCTCATTGGAGGCGGCAATGGGAAGCAAATCCGTCAAGCACACTAAGTTCTCTGTGTCATCTTCCCATAGGACTATGACATCACTGGATCCAACAAGCTCCGTAATATCTCCCTTCCATTCTTCATCATTTGTGGGATGTCTCCAACGAACATTTGTATTTCTCGACTAGGGAGTAAGTCTTCGATGGAAACGGTGTTCCTGCTTCCATCTTGCCAAGTGACGATAGCATCCATAATTGAAGGTGTACAGGAAGATCTGAAAAAACAAAAAAGAGGGTCACATTCTAAAGTTTATTCTAGCTATAACTTGTGACACTATTGTTGCCTAGTGTTCCCTTTGTAGGTCCAATGTGGTCTTCAACAAGGCTAGCACACAAGAATAAGCAGTCAAGACAGTTTACGAAATTATAGACCTATAGATTTACTCAGTAGAATGTAGATGGCAGTCTACAATAACCTACATGTACTTGTCCTAAACATGAGTAGTTAGTGGAGCACCTTTGAAGTAAGTGGATTACATACTAATAACAACTAAAGCAACGCGAATACCGGTGCTGGTACCTCACGTGCATTAAAGCCATTTACGTGTATCTATCACCCTTGGCCTTATTCAGAAGAAAAAAAAATTGGTTACGTTTTAATCTGACCTCATTATTCTCATCATTTCAGCACGTTTATGAATAAAAATAGTTACCTAAATTTTTTGGTGCCTTTTTTAGTATTTCATAATTAGACATAAGCCTATCACACGAACTAGACATTATCACAGCAAGATATATGTTTATATCCTAAATTCTCATCATTATACAATTTTTATTGCATTGACTAAATCTGTGAGGCAGTCTAAAATAACCCCTAGCTAATCCTAAGCAATAACAATATTCAGACCACGTAACGCTAACTTTCCCTTACTGCTCAATGTGTATTATAATACACAAACTCATTCTTCGAAAAAATGTAGGTCATTTTCCAATATCTTACTCTGATTTGGTCTGGTATACTTCAATTACATCTCTAACTATGATACACATATTTTTTCATTGACAATAACTTACGTCACAAGTAATTGAAATCAGCACAGATACGCCAGATGCACACAGCTAAGATAAGCGAAGTCGACAGGACTTTCTCACAGAAATGAGCAACAACTTGAAAGCACATGATCTGCATCAGTCGGGCCAATGAAGCTTCCTGATTGGTTGTTTCTTTCCCCACAAAACGATCGGCTGTCACGAGTGAGGTTGCACGCAATGAATAGCGAAAACGGTTTGTTCATTATATTACACAGTGGGCAGTTTAGGGTTAAAACATAGACTATTTAAAATATTGCACTGAAAATATCGCAACCTTTCTACGAAAAGAAGTAGGCTCATGTTGAAAATGAAGCTCTAACATACATGTAGGCCTACATGTAGTCACAGAGTTAACTCACCGGACAATGAGCTTGGTGATGTCGATGGCTCGTTCTTTTGAGCATGTTCTGGACTTGGATGTCTTTAACCATTCGTCCATATTTACTTGTGTCGATTCCCTCATTTCCTCGACGGCTGCTCGGACGTTCGTTCTTCTTCCGGATGCATCACGAACAGGCGTTGATACGGATGATCCAGGATTGTCGTTCAAGTTGAAAAGAGGATGTTGATTCTTCATATGATATAAGAGGGTTCCAGTCCCAGATGAAAATACGTACTTCTTTTCACACAAATTACATTTTGCGTACTTTTTGTTGTCAATAGTGACAAGCTTGAAGTTGTCCCAAACGCGAGACATTCTATGACTGTTCACGAAGGAATGACGACCGAGGTTTAACGACGACATTACAATGATTGAAATGAGTCATGACCTCTCTAGTCCCTACATTATTCGAGATCCCATCCCACCTCAAGATCAGCGTCTCATCACCTCGCTCAACGCCTGGTGACTCATCTGGTGCAGTTGTTAAGCGACTTCGATTCCTACGTTCGTTTTTCTGTGAGATATCTATGGACTGACGTAAATTTTGACGCTCGTCTGTAGTCAAGTCTCAACTGCTGCTTTTCTATTAAGACTTTGGTTCAGAGACCAATCTGGACAAAATACTACTATTCAGGCCGATGGCAGCAGGTTAATCTCACTAGAAAAAAGTATAGAAAGTCTGAAAAGACTTAAGAGTAAAAAATTTAGCGGTTAACCGCACCAAAAAATTAACCGGGTCATGAAAAATTAACCGCGGTTAACCGGTGTCAAAAATTAACCGGGTTAGGAAAAATTAACCGCGGTTAACCGGTTAACCTCGTTCACCTCTGCTTAGCTGACCTGTTTTTATCTTACAGGGAGTTTAAGTTTGTGAGGGGGCTCCTAGCGAGTAAGAGATTTGGCTTAGCCAAACTTCTCTCTCGTACCACAAGGTATGTCGACGACATTTGTGTGTTTAACTATACAAATATTTTGATAAGATCCTTCCCGAAATCCACCCGATAGATCTCTTAGCTAGCAGAAGCGGAGAAAACAACAAATGCGTTAATTATTTGGATGTTATAATCAGGATCGAAGATGGTGGCCAATACATCACAGAGGTTTACCATAAGGTTGATCAGTTCAGCTTCCCAGTGGTGCTGTGTACTTTCCCCGAGAGTAATATGCCTTTGAACACAGGCTTATACATCTTTGCTGCCTAAATCATCAGGTTCGCCAGGATTTCATCTCATGCTTCCGCCTTCACATCAAGAGCTAAGGGCATTTTCGATATCTTCAAAGGAAGGGGTTAATATATGATGGTTAATTCTTGCATAAGGTCCTTCTCAAAGAATATGTTCCTCGTTTTTAAATTTGGTTGTTTTTCGCCCCGCCAGATGCCATCCATCATTGGCATGTTGGGCTAAGGAAACCTCTTCCAGTTTCATGTGCTTCCTTTTGTCCTAGAAATTCCTAAATTTTATTTTCGGTCGGGTTCTGCTATGTTTCCTCAGGCTTGGAGAGACCTTCCATGTCGTGCATTCGACATGGTTGGCCTGGACCCGCCATGTGGTATAGGTTGGAGGTTAGGGGTTGAAACCTTGCTTCATGCAGCCACATGGTTCCTCCCTGATGACTCCATACATAGCAAACTTAATTTCGGTTTTTTAGGTTTCCTATTTTCACCATTTGTTATTTTTAAGTCATCTTCTCGTCAGGTCCATGACGAAATCTTATTTTGGTTCTTAAATGGTAAAATACAATCGTTTATAAGTATTAATTTATTTCCCTTCCCGTCTTAAGTTGAGTCGACTAGCTTTTATACGTATTTCAGTCCCTACTCGGTATTGGAGTAGGTTACTCTATGTAGTTAGTATTAATTTGTATTCATTCATTCATGACTTTTAATTACCTAATTATTTACAGGATTCTCCACTAGGGTAGTTGTTTAACTTTGATATCTTCTGTTTTCTGAATCTTTCGAATTGTTTTGACCGTGTCGAGTCTATATTCGATTACAACTACTAGCAAAAGTCTGAAACCACTCTCACTCACCAGATGGAGTTTCAAATTTGGGTAGGCTGTGTATGATTAAGACGTAACAAATTACAAAAACAGTAAAACACAAAAAGATGTTGTAGTAAGGGGAACAATGCAATTGCCATACACTCAATATATTTTGTCTAATTTGAGCGGGTGTTATTGATTCATGAAAGCTCCTATCAGGACACAGTTGAATTGAGTATCGTGCACATCTTGTGCATCGCACATAAATGACGACTGATTATGCTATATGTGTATCGCTGAGTCGACCTTGATCGCACACGAACTAATCAACAGTGTATGACAAGCGATTGACAGCTTTTTTCACGACTGCTAGTGACGCTGTCACAAGGTTCTTCGATCCCTGCTTGACGTACGAGTTGGACGAAATAGCACTGCGGAAGAAGTGATTAAAGGTAGATTTTTTTCGGAGTCCCTCGCCATTGAGGAAATCGTTATTGAAATGTGGTGGTTCTGGTCCATCCATCTCCTCCAGTAGTATCTCTCCGTCAGCCGGATTCAGTTTGCGCTTGGCTTGAGTCACTTCAAAAGTAAGATATTCACTGTTGTATGTCAATGTCAGCAATCGCCACAATTCTCTAGCATCTTCTATAGATGAGGCATGTAATATTCCGGCAAAAGATTTGAGAAATGTTCTTTTCAACTTTGGATTTGAAAACCCAGGCATTGTCTTTGCGAGTCGGGCAATTATGTGACTGCTGCATAGAGATGCCCTGTAACCTTGGATATTGTGTTTTCCCTCCAGCATGAGCTGTAGGTAACTGTCAATCTTCCACTCACAAAAAACCAAGATTGCGGCATGAATGATTACCCACAACATTTCGCAAACTATTATTTTGTGATGCGAACAATGGATCCGATTATTCGCCAATCTGTTGATGTTGCATACCAGATTGTGGAGGCAGTATGTGATATCTTCACATCGAGATCGCTGAGACACAAAGTCTGAGGAGCTGACACAATGTCCCATGTTGCTCCAATGTATTGTGGAATTTTGTATTTTAAAAAAAACTAAGGTAGTTCTCAGGAAGGATGATGATCACTCCCACAGATAAACCATGGAAAGTCAAAATTGTTCTCTATGAAGCCTCTCATTGTTCTTTGCTAGTAGGAAGATGTGCTGCGTCGCCTTCTTCTTTTAGTAGGGTTCTTCTTTTAGTTTCGAGTTCTTCGTTTAGTAGGGCCTAGTAGTGAAATCGTGAATTGAGTTAGCTATTGCACTGAAAGATGGGTAATTTGCGATATTGTGACGTCCGCGTCGAGTGACTGGTCATAATCTGATCGTCAAGTCAGAGTAAGTACTGAGTACTAGAAAGTGAATAGGTGATTGATTGATGTGTGATTTCAAATTATAATTTCTGTAGTTTGGAAGTGATCCTTTTTATTGTTAGGCATCCAGAATAAAACGATTGTCTCTCGGTAATGTTAGTAGTGGTCGAATCAGTCTTCAAAATGTGTTCGTTTTACTGTTTAATTCAAATTTTCGTAATTGTTTCGAAAAGGGCGGGTTCATTATGCTCGTAGAACACGTTGATTACATTTAAAGACAAGACATATAGATGGATTGGATGAAGAAATTGTGATTGAGTAACATGATCTCAATATATTTTGTCTAATTTGAGCGGGTGTTATTGATTCATGAAAGCTCCTATCAGGACACAGTTGAATTGAGTATCGTGCACATCTTGTGCATCGCACATAAATGACGACTGATTATGCTATATGTGTATCGCTGAGTCGACCTTGATCGCACACCAACTAATCAGCAGTGTATGACAAGCGATTGACAGCTTTTTTCACGACTGCTAGTGACGCTGTCACAAGGTTCTTCGATCCCTGCTTGACGTACGAGTTGGACGAAATAGCACTGCGGAAGAAGTGATTAAAGGTAGATTTTTTCGGAGTCCCTCGCCATTGAGGAAATCGTTATTGAAATGTGGTGGTTCTGGTCCATCCATCTCCTCCAGTAGTATCTCTCCGTCAGCCGGATTCAGTTTGCGCTTGGCTTGAGTCACTTCAAAAGTAAGATATTCACTGTTGTATGTCAATGTCAGCAATCGCCACAATTCTCTAGCATCTTCTATATATGAGGCATGTAATATTCCGGCAAAAGATTTGAGAAATGTTCTTTTCAACTTTGGATTTGAAAACCCAGGCATTGTCTTTGCGAGTCGGGCAATTATGTGACTGCTGCATAGAGATGCCCTGTAACCTTGGATATTGTGTTTTCCCTCCAGCATGAGCTGTAGGTAACTGTCAATCTTCCACTCACAAAAAACCAAGATTGCGGCATGAATGATTACCCACAACATTTCGCAAACTATTATTTTGTGATGCGAACAATGGATCCGATTATTCGCCAATCTGTTGATGTTGCATACCAGATTGTGGAGGCAGTATGTGATATCTTCACATCGAGATCGCTGAGACACAAAGTCTGAGGAGCTGACACAATGTCCCATGTTGCTCCAATGTATTGTGGAATTTTGTATTTTAAAAAAAACTAAGGTAGTTCTCAGGAAGGATGATGATCACTCCCACAGATAAACCATGGAAAGTCAAAATTGTTCTCTATGAAGCCTCTCATTGTTCTTTGCTAGTAGGAAGATGTGCTGCGTCGCCTTCTTCTTTTAGTAGGTTCTTCTTTTAGTTTCGAGTTCTTCGTTTAGTAGGGCCTAGTAGTGAAATCGTGAATTGAGTTAGCTATTGCACTGAAAGATAGGTAATTTGCGATATTGTGACGTCCGCGTCGAGTGACTGGTCATAATCTGATCGTCAAGTCAGAGTAAGTACTGAGTACTAGAAAGTGAATAGGTGATTGATTGATGTGTGATTTCAAATTATAATTTCTGTAGTTTGGAAGTGATCCTTTTTATTGTTAGGCATCCAGAATAAAACGATTGTCTCTCGGTAATGTTAGTAGTGGTCGAATCAGTCTTCAAAATGTGTTCGTTTTACTGTTTAATTCAAATTTTCGTAATTGTTTCGAAAAGGGCGGGTTCATTATGCTCGTAGAACACGTTGATTACATTTAAAGACAAGACATATAGATGGATTGGATGAAGAAATTGTGATTGAGTAACATGATCTCAATATATTTTGTCTAATTTGAGCGGGTGTTATTGATTCATGAAAGCTCCTATCAGGACACAGTTGAATTGAGTATCGTGCACATCTTGTGCATCGCACATAAATGACGACTGATTATGCTATATGTGTATCGCTGAGTCGACCTTGATCGCACACCAACTAATCAGCAGTGTATGACAAGCGATTGACAGCTTTTTTCACGACTGCTAGTGACGCTGTCACAAGGTTCTTCGATCCCTGCTTGACGTACGAGTTGGACGAAATAGCACTGCGGAAGAAGTGATTAAAGGTAGATTTTTTCGGAGTCCCTCGCCATTGAGGAAATCGTTATTGAAATGTGGTGGTTCTGGTCCATCCATCTCCTCCAGTAGTATCTCTCCGTCAGCCGGATTCAGTTTGCGCTTGGCTTGAGTCACTTCAAAAGTAAGATATTCACTGTTGTATGTCAATGTCAGCAATCGCCACAATTCTCTAGCATCTTCTATATATGAGGCATGTAATATTCCGGCAAAAGATTTGAGAAATGTTCTTTTCAACTTTGGATTTGAAAACCCAGGCATTGTCTTTGCGAGTCGGGCAATTATGTGACTGCTGCATAGAGATGCCCTGTAACCTTGGATATTGTGTTTTCCCTCCAGCATGAGCTGTAGGTAACTGTCAATCTTCCACTCACAAAAAACCAAGATTGCGGCATGAATGATTACCCACAACATTTCGCAAACTATTATTTTGTGATGCGAACAATGGATCCGATTATTCGCCAATCTGTTGATGTTGCATACCAGATTGTGGAGGCAGTATGTGATATCTTCACATCGAGATCGCTGAGACACAAAGTCTGAGGAGCTGACACAATGTCCCATGTTGCTCCAATGTATTGTGGAATTTTGTATTTTAAAAAAAACTAAGGTAGTTCTCAGGAAGGATGATGATCACTCCCACAGATAAACCATGGAAAGTCAAAATTGTTCTCTATGAAGCCTCTCATTGTTCTTTGCTAGTAGGAAGATGTGCTGCGTCGCCTTCTTCTTTTAGTAGGGTTCTTCTTTTAGTTTCGAGTTCTTCGTTTAGTAGGGCCTAGTAGTGAAATCGTGAATTGAGTTAGCTATTGCACTGAAAGATAGGTAATTTGCGATATTTTGACGTCCGCGTCGAGTGACTGGTCATAATCTGATCGTCAAGTCAGAGTAAGTACTGAGTACTAGAAAGTGAATAGGTGATTGATTGATGTGTGATTTCAAATTATAATTTCTGTAGTTTGGAAGTGATCCTTTTTATTGTTAGGCATCCAGAATAAAACGATTGTCTCTCGGTAATGTTAGTAGTGGTCGAATCAGTCTTCAAAATGTGTTCGTTTTACTGTTTAATTCAAATTTTCGTAATTGTTTCGAAAAGGGCGGGTTCATTATGCTCGTAGAACACGTTGATTACATTTAAAGACAAGACATATAGATGGATTGGATGAAGAAATTGTGATTGAGTAACATGATCTCAATATATTTTGTCTAATTTGAGCAGGTGTTATTGATTCATGAAAGCTCCTATCAGGACACAGTTGAATTGAGTATCGTGCACATCTTGTGCATCGCACATAAATGACGACTGATTATGCTATATGTGTATCGCTGAGTCGACCTTGATCGCACACCAACTAATCAGCAGTGTATGACAAGCGATTGACAGCTTTTTTCACGACTGCTAGTGACGCTGTCACAAGGTTCTTCGATCCCTGCTTGACGTACGAGTTGGACGAAATAGCACTCCGGAAGAAGTGATTAAAGGTAGATTTTTTCGGAGTCCCTCGCCATTGAGGAAATCGTTATTGAAATGTGGTGGTTCTGGTCCATCCATCTCCTCCAGTAGTATCTCTCCGTCAGCCGGATTCAGTTTGCGCTTGGCTTGAGTCACTTCAAAAGTAAGATATTCACTGTTGTATGTCAATGTCAGCAATCGCCACAATTCTCTAGCATCTTCTATATATGAGGCATGTAATATTCCGGCAAAAGATTTGAGAAATGTTCTTTTCAACTTTGGATTTGAAAACCCAGGCATTGTCTTTGCGAGTCGGGCAATTATGTGACTGCTGCATAGAGATGCCCTGTAACCTTGGATATTGTGTTTTCCCTCCAGCATGAGCTGTAGGTAACTGTCAATCTTCCACTCACAAAAAACCAAGATTGCGGCATGAATGATTACCCACAACATTTCGCAAACTATTATTTTGTGATGCGAACAATGGATCCGATTATTCGCCAATCTGTTGATGTTGCATACCAGATTGTGGAGGCAGTATGTGATATCTTCACATCGAGATCGCTGAGACACAAAGTCTGAGGAGCTGACACAATGTCCCATGTTGCTCCAATGTATTGTGGAATTTTGTATTTTAAAAAAAACTAAGGTAGTTCTCAGGAAGGATGATGATCACTCCCACAGATAAACCATGGAAAGTCAAAATTGTTCTCTATGAAGCCTCTCATTGTTCTTTGCTAGTAGGAAGATGTGCTGCGTCGCCTTCTTCTTTTAGTAGGGTTCTTCTTTTAGTTTCGAGTTCTTCGTTTAGTAGGGCCTAGTAGTGAAATCGTGAATTGAGTTAGCTATTGCACTGAAAGATGGGTAATTTGCGATATTGTGACGTCCGCGTCGAGTGACTGGTCATAATCTGATCGTCAAGTCAGAGTAAGTACTGAGTACTAGAAAGTGAATAGGTGATTGATTGATGTGTGATTTCAAATTATAATTTCTGTAGTTTGGAAGTGATCCTTTTTATTGTTAGGCATCCAGAATAAAACGATTGTCTCTCGGTAATGTTAGTAGTGGTCGAATCAGTCTTCAAAATGTGTTCGTTTTACTGTTTAATTCAAATTTTCGTAATTGTTTCGAAAAGGGCGGGTTCATTATGCTCGTAGAACACGTTGATTACATTTAAAGACAAGACATATAGATGGATTGGATGAAGAAATTGTGATTGAGTAACATGATCTCAATATATTTTGTCTAATTTGAGCGGGTGTTATTGATTCATGAAAGCTCCTATCAGGACACAGTTGAATTGAGTATCGTGCACATCTTGTGCATCGCACATAAATGACGACTGATTATGCTATATGTGTATCGCTGAGTCGACCTTGATCGCACACCAACTAATCAGCAGTGTATGACAAGCGATTGACAGCTTTTTTCACGACTGCTAGTGACGCTGTCACAAGGTTCTTCGATCCCTGCTTGACGTACGAGTTGGACGAAATAGCACTCCGGAAGAAGTGATTAAAGGTAGATTTTTTCGGAGTCCCTCGCCATTGAGGAAATCGTTATTGAAATGTGGTGGTTCTGGTCCATCCATCTCCTCCAGTAGTATCTCTCCGTCAGCCGGATTCAGTTTGCGCTTGGCTTGAGTCACTTCAAAAGTAAGATATTCACTGTTGTATGTCAATGTCAGCAATCGCCACAATTCTCTAGCATCTTCTATATATGAGGCATGTAATATTCCGGCAAAAGATTTGAGAAATGTTCTTTTCAACTTTGGATTTGAAAACCCAGGCATTGTCTTTGCGAGTCGGGCAATTATGTGACTGCTGCATAGAGATGCCCTGTAACCTTGGATATTGTGTTTTCCCTCCAGCATGAGCTGTAGGTAACTGTCAATCTTCCACTCACAAAAAACCAAGATTGCGGCATGAATGATTACCCACAACATTTCGCAAACTATTATTTTGTGATGCGAACAATGGATCCGATTATTCGCCAATCTGTTGATGTTGCATACCAGATTGTGGAGGCAGTATGTGATATCTTCACATCGAGATCGCTGAGACACAAAGTCTGAGGAGCTGACACAATGTCCCATGTTGCTCCAATGTATTGTGGAATTTTGTATTTTAAAAAAAACTAAGGTAGTTCTCAGGAAGGATGATGATCACTCCCACAGATAAACCATGGAAAGTCAAAATTGTTCTCTATGAAGCCTCTCATTGTTCTTTGCTAGTAGGAAGATGTGCTGCGTCGCCTTCTTCTTTTAGTAGGGTTCTTCTTTTAGTTTCGAGTTCTTCGTTTAGTAGGGCCTAGTAGTGAAATCGTGAATTGAGTTAGCTATTGCACTGAAAGATGGGTAATTTGCGATATTGTGACGTCCGCGTCGAGTGACTGGTCATAATCTGATCGTCAAGTCAGAGTAAGTACTGAGTACTAGAAAGTGAATAGGTGATTGATTGATGTGTGATTTCAAATTATAATTTCTGTAGTTTGGAAGTGATCCTTTTTATTGTTAGGCATCCAGAATAAAACGATTGTCTCTCGGTAATGTTAGTAGTGGTCGAATCAGTCTTCAAAATGTGTTCGTTTTACTGTTTAATTCAAATTTTCGTAATTGTTTCGAAAAGGGCGGGTTCATTATGCTCGTAGAACACGTTGATTACATTTAAAGACAAGACATATAGATGGATTGGATGAAGAAATTGTGATTGAGTAACATGATCTCAATATATTTTGTCTAATTTGAGCGGGTGTTATTGATTCATGAAAGCTCCTATCAGGACACAGTTGAATTGAGTATCGTGCACATCTTGTGCATCGCACATAAATGACGACTGATTATGCTATATGTGTATCGCTGAGTCGACCTTGATCGCACACCAACTAATCAGCAGTGTATGACAAGCGATTGACAGCTTTTTTCACGACTGCTAGTGACGCTGTCACAAGGTTCTTCGATCCCTGCTTGACGTACGAGTTGGACGAAATAGCACTCCGGAAGAAGTGATTAAAGGTAGATTTTTTCGGAGTCCCTCGCCATTGAGGAAATCGTTATTGAAATGTGGTGGTTCTGGTCCATCCATCTCCTCCAGTAGTATCTCTCCGTCAGCCGGATTCAGTTTGCGCTTGGCTTGAGTCACTTCAAAAGTAAGATATTCACTGTTGTATGTCAATGTCAGCAATCGCCACAATTCTCTAGCATCTTCTATAGATGAGGCATGTAATATTCCGGCAAAAGATTTGAGAAATGTTCTTTTCAACTTTGGATTTGAAAACCCAGGCATTGTCTTTGCGAGTCGGGCAATTATGTGACTGCTGCATAGAGATGTCCTGTAACCTTGGATATTGTGTTTTCCCTCCAGCATGAGCTGTAGGTAACTGTCAATCTTCCACTCACAAAAAAACCAAGATTGCGGCATGAATGATTACCCACAACATTTCGCAAACTATTATTTTGTGATGCGAACAATGGATCCGATTATTCGCCAATCTGTTGATGTTGCATACCAGATTGTGGAGGCAGTATGTGATATCTTCACATCGAGATCGCTGAGACACAAAGTCTGAGGAGCTGACACAATGTCCCATGTTGCTCCAATGTATTGTGGAATTTTGTATTTTAAAAAAACTAAGGTAGTTCTCAGGAAGGATGATGATCACTCCCACAGATAAACCATTGAAAGTCAAAATTGTTCTCTATGAAGCCTCTCATTGTTCTTTGCTAGTAGGAAGATGTGCTGCGTCGCCTTCTTCTTTTAGTAGGGTTCTTCTTTTAGTTTCGAGTTCTTCGTTTAGTAGGGCCTAGTAGTGAAATCGTGAATTGAGTTAGCTATTGCACTGAAAGATAGGTAATTTGCGATATTTTGACGTCCGCGTCGAGTGACTGGTCATAATCTGATCGTCAAGTCAGAGTAAGTACTGAGTACTAGAAAGTGAATAGGTGATTGATTGATGTGTGATTTAAAATTATAATTTCTGTAGTTTGGAAGTGATCCTTTTTATTGTTAGGCATCCAGAATAAAACGATTGTCTCTCGGTAATGTTAGTAGTGGTCGAATCAGTCTTCAAAATGTGTTCGTTTTACTGTTTAATTCAAATTTTCGTAATTGTTTCGAAAAGGGCGGGTTCATTATGCTCGTAGAACACGTTGATTACATTTAAAGACAAGACGTATAGATGGATTGGATGAAGAAATTGTGATTGAGTAACATGATCTCAATATATTTTGTCTAATTTGAGCGGGTGTTATTGATTCATGAAAGCTCCTATCAGGACACAGTTGAATTGAGTATCGTGCACATCTTGTGCATCGCACATAAATGACGACTGATTATGCTATATGTGTATCGCTGAGTCGACCTTGATCGCACACGAACTAATCAACAGTGTATGACAAGCGATTGACAGCTTTTTTCACAACTGCTAGTGACGCTGTCACAAGGTTCTTCGATCCCTGCTTGACGTACGAGTTGGACGAAATAGCACTCCGGAAGAAGTGATTAAAGGTAGATTTTTTCGGAGTGCCTCGCCATTGAGGAAATCGTTATTGAAATGTGGTGGTTCTGGTCCATCCATCTCCTCCAGTAGTATCTCTCCGTCAGCCGGATTCAGTTTGCGCTTGGCTTGAGTCACTTCAAAAGTAAGATATTCACTGTTGTATGTCAATGTCAGCAATCGCCACAATTCTCTAGCATCTTCTATAGATGAGGCATGTAATATTCCGGCAAAAGATTTGAGAAATGTTCTTTTCAACTTTGGATTTGAAAACCCAGGCATTGTCTTTGCGAGTCGGGCAATCATGTGACTGCTGCATAGAGATGCCCTGTAACCTTGGATATTGTGTTTTCCCTCCAGCATGAGCTGTAGGTAACTGTCAATCTTCCACTCACAAAAAACCAAGATTGCGGCATGAATGATTACCCACAACATTTCGCAAACTATTATTTTGTGATGCGAACAATGGATCCGATTATTCGCCAATCTGTTGATGTTGCATACCAGATTGTGGAGGCAGTATGTGATATCTTCACATCGAGATCGCTGAGACACAAAGTCTGAGGAGCTGACACAATGTCCCATGTTGCTCCAATGTATTGTGGAATTTTGTATTTTAAAAAAACTAAGGTAGTTCTCAGGAAGGATGATGATCACTCCCACAGATAAACCATGGAAAGTCAAAATTGTTCTCTATGAAGCCTCTCATTGTTCTTTGCTAGTAGGAAGATGTGCTGCGTCGCCTTCTTCTTTTAGTAGGGTTCTTCTTTTAGTTTCGAGTTCATCGTTTAGTAGGGCCTAGTAGTGAAATCGTGAATTGAGTTAGCTATTGCACTGAAAGATAGGTAATTTGCGATATTTTGACGTCCGCGTCGAGTGACTGGTCATAATCTGATCGTCAAGTCAGAGTAAGTACTGAGTACTAGAAAGTGAATAGGTGATTGATTGATGTGTGATTTCAAATTATAATTTCTGTAGTTTGGAAGTGATCCTTTTTATTGTTAGGCATCCAGAATAAAACGATTGTCTCTCGGTAATGTTAGTAGTGGTCGAATCAGTCTTCAAAATGTGTTCGTTTTACTGTTTAATTCAAATTTTCGTAATTGTTTCGAAAAGGGCGGGTTCATTATGCTCGTAGAACACGTTGATTACATTTAAAGACAAGACATATAGATGGATTGGATGAAGAAATTGTGATTGAGTAACATGATCTCAATATATTTTGTCTAATTTGAGCAGGTGTTATTGATTCATGAAAGCTCCTATCAGGACACAGTTGAATTGAGTATCGTGCACATCTTGTGCATCGCACATAAATGACGACTGATTATGCTATATGTGTATCGCTGAGTCGACCTTGATCGCACACCAACTAATCAGCAGTGTATGACAAGCGATTGACAGCTTTTTTCACGACTGCTAGTGACGCTGTCACAAGGTTCTTCGATCCCTGCTTGACGTACGAGTTGGACGAAATAGCACTCCGGAAGAAGTGATTAAAGGTAGATTTTTTCGGAGTCCCTCGCCATTGAGGAAATCGTTATTGAAATGTGGTGGTTCTGGTCCATCCATCTCCTCCAGTAGTATCTCTCCGTCAGCCGGATTCAGTTTGCGCTTGGCTTGAGTCACTTCAAAAGTAAGATATTCACTGTTGTATGTCAATGTCAGCAATCGCCACAATTCTCTAGCATCTTCTATAGATGAGGCATGTAATATTCCGGCAAAAGATTTGAGAAATGTTCTTTTCAACTTTGGATTTGAAAACCCAGGCATTGTCTTTGCGAGTCGGGCAATTATGTGACTGCTGCATAGAGATGTCCTGTAACCTTGGATATTGTGTTTTCCCTCCAGCATGAGCTGTAGGTAACTGTCAATCTTCCACTCACAAAAAACCAAGATTGCGGCATGAATGATTACCCACAACATTTCGCAAACTATTATTTTGTGATGCGAACAATGGATCCGATTATTCGCCAATCTGTTGATGTTGCATACCAGATTGTGGAGGCAGTATGTGATATCTTCACATCGAGATCGCTGAGACACAAAGTCTGAGGAGCTGACACAATGTCCCATGTTGCTCCAATGTATTGTGGAATTTTTGTATTTTAAAAAAAACTAAGGTAGTTCTCAGGAAGGATGATGATCACTCCCACAGATAAACCATGGAAAGTCAAAATTGTTCTCTATGAAGCCTCTCATTGTTCTTTGCTAGTAGGAAGATGTGCTGCGTCGCCTTCTTCTTTTAGTAGGGTTCTTCTTTTAGTTTCGAGTTCTTCGTTTAGTAGGGCCTAGTAGTGAAATCGTGAATTGAGTTAGCTATTGCACTGAAAGATGGGTAATTTGCGATATTGTGACGTCCGCGTCGAGTGACTGGTCATAATCTGATCGTCAAGTCAGAGTAAGTACTGAGTACTAGAAAGTGAATAGGTGATTGATTGATGTGTGATTTCAAATTATAATTTCTGTAGTTTGGAAGTGATCCTTTTTATTGTTAGGCATCCAGAATAAAACGATTGTCTCTCGGTAATGTTAGTAGTGGTCGAATCAGTCTTCAAAATGTGTTCGTTTTACTGTTTAATTCAAATTTTCGTAATTGTTTCGAAAAGGGCGGGTTCATTATGCTCGTAGAACACGTTGATTACATTTAAAGACAAGACATATAGATGGATTGGATGAAGAAATTGTGATTGAGTAACATGATCTCAATATATTTTGTCTAATTTGAGCGGGTGTTATTGATTCATGAAAGCTCCTATCAGGACACAGTTGAATTGAGTATCGTGCACATCTTGTGCATCGCACATAAATGACGACTGATTATGCTATATGTGTATCGCTGAGTCGACCTTGATCGCACACCAACTAATCAGCAGTGTATGACAAGCGATTGACAGCTTTTTTCACGACTGCTAGTGACGCTGTCACAAGGTTCTTCGATCCCTGCTTGACGTACGAGTTGGACGAAATAGCACTCCGGAAGAAGTGATTAAAGGTAGATTTTTTCGGAGTCCCTCGCCATTGAGGAAATCGTTATTGAAATGTGGTGGTTCTGGTCCATCCATCTCCTCCAGTAGTATCTCTCCGTCAGCCGGATTCAGTTTGCGCTTGGCTTGAGTCACTTCAAAAGTAAGATATTCACTGTTGTATGTCAATGTCAGCAATCGCCACAATTCTCTAGCATCTTCTATAGATGAGGCATGTAATATTCCGGCAAAAGATTTGAGAAATGTTCTTTTCAACTTTGGATTTGAAAACCCAGGCATTGTCTTTGCGAGTCGGGCAATTATGTGACTGCTGCATAGAGATGTCCTGTAACCTTGGATATTGTGTTTTCCCTCCAGCATGAGCTGTAGGTAACTGTCAATCTTCCACTCACAAAAAACCAAGATTGCGGCATGAATGATTACCCACAACATTTCGCAAACTATTATTTTGTGATGCGAACAATGGATCCGATTATTCGCCAATCTGTTGATGTTGCATACCAGATTGTGGAGGCAGTATGTGATATCTTCACATCGAGATCGCTGAGACACAAAGTCTGAGGAGCTGACACAATGTCCCATGTTGCTCCAATGTATTGTGGAATTTTGTATTTTAAAAAAACTAAGGTAGTTCTCAGGAAGGATGATGATCACTCCCACAGATAAACCATTGAAAGTCAAAATTGTTCTCTATGAAGCCTCTCATTGTTCTTTGCTAGTAGGAAGATGTGCTGCGTCGCCTTCTTCTTTTAGTAGGGTTCTTCTTTTAGTTTCGAGTTCTTCGTTTAGTAGGGCCTAGTAGTGAAATCGTGAATTGAGTTAGCTATTGCACTGAAAGATAGGTAATTTGCGATATTTTGACGTCCGCGTCGAGTGACTGGTCATAATCTGATCGTCAAGTCAGAGTAAGTACTGAGTACTAGAAAGTGAATAGGTGATTGATTGATGTGTGATTTAAAATTATAATTTCTGTAGTTTGGAAGTGATCCTTTTTATTGTTAGGCATCCAGAATAAAACGATTGTCTCTCGGTAATGTTAGTAGTGGTCGAATCAGTCTTCAAAATGTGTTCGTTTTACTGTTTAATTCAAATTTTCGTAATTGTTTCGAAAAGGGCGGGTTCATTATGCTCGTAGAACACGTTGATTACATTTAAAGACAAGACATATAGATGGATTGGATGAAGAAATTGTGATTGAGTAACATGATCTCAATATATTTTGTCTAATTTGAGCGGGTGTTATTGATTCATGAAAGCTCCTATCAGGACACAGTTGAATTGAGTATCGTGCACATCTTGTGCATCGCACATAAATGACGACTGATTATGCTATATGTGTATCGCTGAGTCGACCTTGATCGCACACCAACTAATCAGCAGTGTATGACAAGCGATTGACAGCTTTTTTCACGACTGCTAGTGACGCTGTCACAAGGTTCTTCGATCCTGCTTGACGTACGAGTTGGACGAAATAGCACTGCGGAAGAAGTGATTAAAGGTAGATTTTTTCGGAGTCCCTCGCCATTGAGGAAATCGTTATTGAAATGTGGTGGTTCTGGTCCATCCATCTCCTCCAGTAGTATCTCTCCGTCAGCCGGATTCAGTTTGCGCTTGGCTTGAGTCACTTCAAAAGTAAGATATTCACTGTTGTATGTCAATGTCAGCAATCGCCACAATTCTCTAGCATCTTCTATAGATGAGGCATGTAATATTCCGGCAAAAGATTTGAGAAATGTTCTTTTCAACTTTGGATTTGAAAACCCAGGCATTGTCTTTGCGAGTCGGGCAATTATGTGACTGCTGCATAGAGATGTCCTGTAACCTTGGATATTGTGTTTTCCCTCCAGCATGAGCTGTAGGTAACTGTCAATCTTCCACTCACAAAAAACCAAGATTGCGGCATGAATGATTACCCACAACATTTCGCAAACTATTATTTTGTGATGCGAACAATGGATCCGATTATTCGCCAATCTGTTGATGTTGTATACCAGATTGTGGAGGCAGTATGTGATATCTTCACATCGAGATCGCTGAGACACAAAGTCTGAGGAGCTGACACAATGTCCCATGTTGCTCCAATGTATTGTGGAATTTTGTATTTTAAAAAAACTAAGGTAGTTCTCAGGAAGGATGATGATCACTCCCACAGATAAACCATGGAAAGTCAAAATTGTTCTCTATGAAGCCTCTCATTGTTCTTTGCTAGTAGGAAGATGTGCTGCGTCGCCTTCTTCTTTTAGTAGGGTTCTTCTTTTAGTTTCGAGTTCTTCGTTTAGTAGGGCCTAGTAGTGAAATCGTGAATTGAGTTAGCTATTGCACTGAAAGATGGGTAATTTGCGATATTGTGACGTCCGCGTCGAGTGACTGGTCATAATCTGATCGTCAAGTCAGAGTAAGTACTGAGTACTAGAAAGTGAATAGGTGATTGATTGATGTGTGATTTCAAATTATAATTTCTGTAGTTTGGAAGTGATCCTTTTTATTGTTAGGCATCCAGAATAAAACGATTGTCTCTCGGTAATGTTAGTAGTGGTCGAATCAGTCTTCAAAATGTGTTCGTTTTACTGTTTAATTCAAATTTTCGTAATTGTTTCGAAAAGGGCGGGTTCATTATGCTCGTAGAACACGTTGATTACATTTAAAGACAAGACATATAGATGGATTGGATGAAGAAATTGTGATTGAGTAACATGATCTCAATATATTTTGTCTAATTTGAGCGGGTGTTATTGATTCATGAAAGCTCCTATCAGGACACAGTTGAATTGAGTATCGTGCACATCTTGTGCATCGCACATAAATGACGACTGATTATGCTATATGTGTATCGCTGAGTCGACCTTGATCGCACACCAACTAATCAGCAGTGTATGACAAGCGATTGACAGCTTTTTTCACGACTGCTAGTGACGCTGTCACAAGGTTCTTCGATCCCTGCTTGACGTACGAGTTGGACGAAATAGCACTGCGGAAGAAGTGATTAAAGGTAGATTTTTTCGGAGTCCCTCGCCATTGAGGAAATCGTTATTGAAATGTGGTGGTTCTGGTCCATCCATCTCCTCCAGTAGTATCTCTCCGTCAGCCGGATTCAGTTTGCGCTTGGCTTGAGTCACTTCAAAAGTAAGATATTCACTGTTGTATGTCAATGTCAGCAATCGCCACAATTCTCTAGCATCTTCTATAGATGAGGCATGTAATATTCCGGCAAAAGATTTGAGAAATGTTCTTTTCAACTTTGGATTTGAAAACCCAGGCATTGTCTTTGCGAGTCGGGCAATTATGTGACTGCTGCATAGAGATGTCCTGTAACCTTGGATATTGTGTTTTCCCTCCAGCATGAGCTGTAGGTAACTGTCAATCTTCCACTCACAAAAAACCAAGATTGCGGCATGAATGATTACCCACAACATTTCGCAAACTATTATTTTGTGATGCGAACAATGGATCCGATTATTCGCCAATCTGTTGATGTTGCATACCAGATTGTGGAGGCAGTATGTGATATCTTCACATCGAGATCGCTGAGACACAAAGTCTGAGGAGCTGACACAATGTCCCATGTTGCTCCAATGTATTGTGGAATTTTGTATTTTAAAAAAACTAAGGTAGTTCTCAGGAAGGATGATGATCACTCCCACAGATAAACCATTGAAAGTCAAAATTGTTCTCTATGAAGCCTCTCATTGTTCTTTGCTAGTAGGAAGATGTGCTGCGTCGCCTTCTTCTTTTAGTAGGGTTCTTCTTTTAGTTTCGAGTTCTTCGTTTAGTAGGGCCTAGTAGTGAAATCGTGAATTGAGTTAGCTATTGCACTGAAAGATAGGTAATTTGCGATATTTTGACGTCCGCGTCGAGTGACTGGTCATAATCTGATCGTCAAGTCAGAGTAAGTACTGAGTACTAGAAAGTGAATAGGTGATTGATTGATGTGTGATTTAAAATTATAATTTCTGTAGTTTGGAAGTGATCCTTTTTATTGTTAGGCATCCAGAATAAAACGATTGTCTCTCGGTAATGTTAGTAGTGGTCGAATCAGTCTTCAAAATGTGTTCGTTTTACTGTTTAATTCAAATTTTCGTAATTGTTTCGAAAAGGGCGGGTTCATTATGCTCGTAGAACACGTTGATTACATTTAAAGACAAGACGTATAGATGGATTGGATGAAGAAATTGTGATTGAGTAACATGATCTCAATATATTTTGTCTAATTTGAGCGGGTGTTATTGATTCATGAAAGCTCCTATCAGGACACAGTTGAATTGAGTATCGTGCACATCTTGTGCATCGCACATAAATGACGACTGATTATGCTATATGTGTATCGCTGAGTCGACCTTGATCGCACACGAACTAATCAACAGTGTATGACAAGCGATTGACAGCTTTTTTCACAACTGCTAGTGACGCTGTCACAAGGTTCTTCGATCCTGCTTGACGTACTAGTTGTAAGAAATATCACTCCGTAATAAGTGATTAAAGGTAGATTTTTTCGGAGTGCCTCGCCATTGAGGAAATCGTTATTGAAATGTGGTGGTTCTGGTCCATCCATCTCCTCCAGTAGTATCTCTCCGTCAGCCGGATTCAGTTTGCGCTTGGCTTGAGTCACTTCAAAAGTAAGATATTCACTGTTGTATGTCAATGTCAGCAATCGCCACAATTCTCTAGCATCTTCTATAGATGAGGCATGTAATATTCCGGCAAAAGATTTGAGAAATGTTCTTTTCAACTTTGGATTTGAAAACCAGGCATTGTCTTTGCGAGTCGGGCAATCATGTGACTGCTGCATAGAGATGCCCTGTAACCTTGGATATTGTGTTTTCCCTCCAGCATGAGCTGTAGGTAACTGTCAATCTTCCACTCACAAAAAACCAAGATTGCGGCATGAATGATTACCCACAACATTTCGCAAACTATTATTTTGTGATGCGAACAATGGATCCGATTATTCGCCAATCTGTTGATGTTGCATACCAGATTGTGGAGGCAGTATCTGATATCTTCACATCGAGATCGCTGAGACACAAAGTCTGAGGAGCTGACACAATGTCCCATGTTGCTCCAATGTATTGTGGAATTTTGTATTTTAAAAAAACTAAGGTAGTTCTCAGGAAGGATGATGATCACTCCCACAGATAAACCATGGAAAGTCAAAATTGTTCTCTATGAAGCCTCTCATTGTTCTTTGCTAGTAGGAAGATGTGCTGCGTCGCCTTCTTCTTTTAGTAGGGTTCTTCTTTTAGTTTCGAGTTCATCGTTTAGTAGGGCCTAGTAGTGAAATCGTGAATTGAGTTAGCTATTGCACTGAAAGATAGGTAATTTGCGATATTTTGACGTCCGCGTCGAGTGACTGGTCATAATCTGATCGTCAAGTCAGAGTAAGTACTGAGTACTAGAAAGTGAATAGGTGATTGATTGATGTGTGATTTAAAATTATAATTTCTGTAGTTTGGAAGTGATCCTTTTTATTGTTAGGCATCCAGAATAAAACGATTGTCTCTCGGTAATGTTAGTAGTGGTCGAATCAGTCTTCAAAATGTGTTCGTTTTACTGTTTAATTCAAATTTTCGTAATTGTTTCGAAAAGGGCGGGTTCATTATGCTCGTAGAACACGTTGATTACATTTAAAGACAAGACATATAGATGGATTGGATGAATAAATTGTGATTGAGTAACATGATCTCAATATATTTTGTCTAATTTGAGCGGGTGTTATTGATTCATGAAAGCTCCTATCAGGACACAGTTGAATTGAGTATCGTGCACATCTTGTGCATCGCACATAAATGACGACTGATTGTGCTATATGTGTATCGCTGAGTCGACCTTGATCGCACACCAACTAATCAACAGTGTATGACAAGCGATTGACAGCTTTTTTCACGACTGCTAGTGACGCTGTCACAAGGTTCTTCGATCCCTGCTTGACGTACGAGTTGGACGAAATAGCACTGCGGAAGAAGTGATTAAAGGTAGATTTTTTCGGAGTCCCTCGCCATTGAGGAAATCGTTATTGAAATGTGGTGGTTCTGGTCCATCCATCTCCTCCAGTAGTATCTCTCCGTCAGCCGGATTCAGTTTGCGCTTGGCTTGAGTCACTTCAAAAGTAAGATATTCACTGTTGTATGTCAATGTCAGCAATCGCCACAATTCTCTAGCATCTTCTATAGATGAGGCATGTAATATTCCGGCAAAAGATTTGAGAAATGTTCTTTTCAACTTTGGATTTGAAAACCCAGGCATTGTCTTTGCGAGTCGAGCAATTATGTGACTGCTGCATAGAGATGCCCTGTAACCTTGGATATTGTGTTTTCCCTCCAGCATGAGCTGTAGGTAACTGTCAATCTTCCACTCACAAAAAACCAAGATTGCGGCATGAATGATTACCCACAACATTTCGCAAACTATTATTTTGTGATGCGAACAATGGATCCGATTATTCGCCAATCTGTTGATGTTGCATACCAGATTGTGGAGGCAGTATGTGATATCTTCACATCGAGATCGCTGAGACACAAAGTCTGAGGAGCTGACACAATGTCCCATGTTGCTGCAATGTATTGTGGAATTTTGTATTTTAAAAAAACTAAGGTAGTTCTCAGGAAGGATGATGATCACTCCCACAGATAAACCATGGAAAGTCAAAATTGTTCTCTATGAAGCCTCTCATTGTTCTTTGCTAGTAGGAAGATGTGCTGCGTCGCCTTCTTCTTTTAGTAGGGTTCTTCTTTTAGTTTCGAGTTCTTCGTTTAGTAGGGCCTAGTAGTGAAAATCGTGAATTGAGTTAGCTATTGCACTGAAAGATAGGTAATTTGCGATATTGTGACGTCCGCGTCGAGTGACTGGTCATAATCTGATCGTCAAGTCAGAGTAAGTACTGAGTACTAGAAAGTGAATAGGTGATTGATTGATGTGTGATTTCAAATTATAATTTCTGTAGTTTGGAAGTGATCCTTTTTATTGTTAGGCATCCAGAATAAAACGATTGTCTCTCGGTAATGTTAGTAGTGGTCGAATCAGTCTTCAAAATGTGTTCGTTTTACTGTTTAATTCAAATTTTCGTAATTGTTTCGAAAAGGGCGGGTTCATTATGCTCGTAGAACACGTTGATTACATTTAAAGACAAGACATATAGATGGATTGGATGAAGAAATTGTGATTGAGTAACATGATCTCAATATATTTTGTCTAATTTGAGCGGGTGTTATTGATTCATGAAAGCTCCTATCAGGACACAGTTGAATTGAGTATCGTGCACATCTTGTGCATCGCACATAAATGACGACTGATTATGCCACAGTCGCGGCAAATGAAATAAGACCACTGTGGAAATTATATATTTCTATAATAAATTTGACATATTTTGTTTTTTATTGCATATTTATTGTACAGTTCATCAATATTCTATCCATAGGACTAATTTATACTAGAATAGGCAAAATTAAAGGAATATCAATTCAATATTTCGTAGTACCCCCACGATTAGCGATGACAGAAGATTACCACGAAGGCATCGAAGACACAAGTTTTAAGCACAGTTTAGGAGTAATTTCATGGGTCCAAACAAATAAAATCGCCTCCTTCAACTCACTAAGTGAACGTGGGGATTTCTCAGAAACTTTTTTCTTCATTACGGTCCATAAATTTTCTATTGGATTTAAATCGGCAGAATTTCCCGGCCAGGGAAGAACCGAAATTTGTTGATCACGAAACCACTGCTGACACTTTTTAGCCACGTGGCACGGTTCCGGGTTTTGTTGGAAAATATTAGTTTGATGAATCGTCATAAAGCAATGTAATTTTTCATTCAATATCTTTAAATACTTCTCTGCGTTTAATCGTTCGTTTGGTTCCAAAAAGAAAAGAGGTCCACGACCATAGGCTGAAAAAGAAGCCCAGACCATGATAGATGGAGAATGTTTTACTGTTGGAATCACGAATTTCTCTTTGTAGCGTGCACCAGAAGGCCGACGAACTCGAGTTGCTTTTATACCAAATTTTTCAAAATTACTCTCCTCCGACCACATGACCTTCTTCCAATCTTCTATGGTCCACGAAACATGATCTCGTGCGAAATCTAGGCGACGTTTCTTCATCAACGATGTTAAACGAGGTTTACGAGCGACTCTGTACGATTTCAAGTCAAATGATTTTAGACGATTTCGAACGGTCCTGATTGACACAGAAACACCATGAAGTTTCACCTAACGTTGAATTTCTGTCGCAGGCAATAAAGGATCAGATAAACACAATTTTCGAATCAATCGATCGTCACGGGGTTGAGTAATGCGCTGTCGTCCAGGATGAGAAGATTGGAAATGACCTTTCGTGAGAAAGGCTTGGACGGCTTGATGAACTGCGGTCTTTGAACGTTTCACTTTCCTTGCAATTACTCTTTCACTAAATCCACATTTATGATAAGTCACAATCTGTGCACGTTCCACTGGTGTCAGCTCTTTTCGACGTCCCATCATGAAAAATGATAGTGACATGAATTTGTTGTCACTCTTTCTTCCAATATGATACAATTGTTATAATTTTAGACGCATGGGATTCCCAGGTCTATTTTTAGATTTGACTTAATAGGAAGGTAGACGAATGAATAATCCACTTGCATTTGTGAGTAATGGGCAAAAGACCGTTCCAGGACACCATAAAATTCAAAAAAATAGTATCGTTAAAAACGACATAAATTCATGAATTTGAACCCTTTTTCAGGTTTTTGAGACCTAAATTAATGAATTTAGTCGTTTTTAAAGATACCGATTTTTCAAAAAATGGTACTTTTTAAATGGTCTAAATTCATGAATTTTGGTCATTTTTCAGGTTATGAAGACCTAAATTCATAAATTTAGTATTTTTAAAAATACCCAATTTTTCAAATTTTTCAAAATCTCAAATTTGAGAATTACAATTTTCACCCTTAAAATCATGACCGTTCCAGGACACCGAAAATCATAAAAGTTGAGAATCTCAAAATTTGAGAATTACAATTTTTACCTTGAAAATCATGACCGTTCCAGGACACCGAAAATCACAAAAGTTGAGAATTTCAAATTCATGAATTTTATCCATCTTTCAGGTTTTTAAAATATATCATGTGACTAAAAATATTTCTTTAAAAATGGAAGAAACAAAAGTGGAAGAAACCGCAAGAATATATCCTTCGTTATCATATGAACGTAGTTCTACTTTAATGGACATTGAAAAGATAAACATCGAAAAGATGAATAAAGAAAAACATAAAGACAGAGTTAGGTATATGAAAGATAAAGAATCTCAATTATTATTAAGATTAGAGCATTATAAAAAATTAAGAAAGAGATGGACTAAAATTAAGAATGTAACACAAGGAATTGGCATATTCTTAACAATAAGTTTAGGTGCTTTAACAATTGTTATATCTTCAGGTGTTTTAGTAATTCCAGTAGTTGCTACAGCTTTAACAGGTACGGGTGTTTTTGCAACTTCACTTGTTACAATGTTAGATAAATCTTTAATAACTAAGAAACGAAAATCATTAAAAACTAAGCATTTACATATTAAAGAAGTTTATGATAAACTACATTACTACTTTCAAAGAGTATGTGATGATAATGTTATTACGTTAGATGAGATTGAAAAATTTGATCAAATAGCTAATGAAGTAAATCAAATATCATTTCAATTACAGTCAGAAAAAGTTGATGATAAGAATAAACAGGATGGCAAAATTTTTAGTGATTGTAAAACTTTTACTGATGGTAAAATTTCTAATGAAGAAAATGATAAATTTTTTTTAGAAGAGCTAAAAACTTTAAGCGAAAATTTAAGCAAAACTTTATTAAACAAAACTTAAAACGAGAAACCTTTAAACGAAAAGATGACAGACAACAAAGCAATAAAAAAATAATTTTTTCAGTAAAATGTTTTTGTTGTATTCCAATGTTACCACAAAATTCAAATATTATATTTTAAAAATGGATAAAATTAAAGCTGATAATCTAAAAAGAATTAAACAATTAGAAGAGTTAATAAAACAAAGAAATATTATGAAAGAAAATCATCTTCAACATAGAATGATAAAAGCTTGTATTCAATCTGTTATGTTTGAAAAAATGCAGCAAACCGAGCAAGTAAAAACTGATTTTGAAAAAATTATGAAACCATTTAAAACTCTTGAAATAGAACTTACAAATAATGATAAACAAATTGATATAACAGATCCAGAGCACAAAACTATATTAGATGACTATGGATTACTAGAATCAAACATTAATAAGAAATTACCAAAATCTATGCAATTTGAACATTCTATCTCATTTATAGATGGAAAAACAATACCTAGATTTTATCTCGGACAAAAAGAAATATTTCCACAACCTTTTCGAGGTTTAATTTTTTCACCAGATAAATCTCCTTTTAATTTAGATAGAAATTTTGTTGATCTTTTAAGAGAAGCAGATTTAAATAATTATGCTGTAGAAGATCTCATAAAATATAAAGCTATGTTAGATAGAGTTGGTGCAGTAAAATCTCTTAGACGTTATAAACAATTAGAAAATTTATTATCAACGGGAGTTAAAGTAGGAAAAGGTTTATCTGAAAAACAGAAAACAGAAACAACTGTATTTTTACCAGATGAACCACAAGAATTACTAAATAGATTAAATATTTTAATATCGGCAATAAAAGAAGGACATAATTCTAGTTTCAATGAAATTCATGCTATATTGAAAAGACTGTTAGAAAAGAAGATTCTAAATGAAGAGGATTATAAAAGTATAACGAACCGAATGTTCTAGGGCTTCGCCCGTAGCTGAAATATGTTGTTGTTTTTAATTTTTTTTTATAAAAGACATTTATTCAAAATTTTAACTAAAAAATGTGTTCAGCAGATTCAGACAAAATTAATAATCATTTAGAAAATTTGACAGAGATTTTGGGTTCATCAAAATTTAGTACGACGTTAAAAATTATAACAACTACTTCATCACACACTTGTAATTTAGAACCCATTCTACCATTGGAACAAAATAAAAATTATCAAATTGCATTGACTAGTTTCTCTACATTTAACACTATTCAAAACGTTATCAAAGATGTGAATGATCAATTTAGATATTCTACTGATAAAGGCAAAACATGGAAAATATTAACTTTTCTTCCTGGTTCTTACGAAGTTGAATCAATATCAAATGAAATTAAGAGACATTTAGGTATACCATTTAAAGATAAGAAACAATTACATTTCGCAGTTGAACCGGCAGTTAATAAATTTTCTCTTACTTTAGACGAAAATCATCAAGTTGATTTTAATCATGATAGATCATTGTCAAAGCTATTAGGATTTAATAAACAAACCTATAGACAAGGTTATCATTTAGGTGAGAAGATTCCAAAAATAACTGAAATAAATTCAATTGTTGTACATTGTGACATTATTGAAGGAGGATAATTTGACAATGGTAAATTGTCAAATTTAATATTCAGTTTTCCAGCTTTTACTGTACCCATTGGTTATAGATTAAATGTATTTCCCCAAACATTAATATATTTTCCTATTACAAGAAAAACTATTAAGAACATTGGCATTAGAATCACTGATGAAAAGGACAAGAAATAAATTTTGGAGGTGAAGAGATTATGATAGATCTTTTGGTTCGAGAGGTATAAACTCCCGTTCGAGAGGTATAAACTCCCGTTCGGGAGGTATAAACTCCCACGCGAAGCTAGAGAAGTTTAATTTTCTTCTTCTTTAAAAATAAAAATAAATTTTTTTATTAAAAAATGAGTGAAGTGCCCCCATTAAATAAAAAAAAACTTCGATTTAATCATCATCCAAATTTATCTAATAAAGTTTTGTCAGTTATTTGCGGAAGATCAGGTTGTGGAAAAACATATCTATTATTTAAAATTTTAACGACTCCAAATTTTTTGGATTATAACAATCTTATAATTTATACAACAACAGCAGAACAACCCGTCTATCAATTTTTAAAATATGGATTTGAAAATAATCTTAAAAAAACAGCAATTGCTTCATTATTCAAAGAATATGAAAAATCTGAAGATGAAGAAGAAATAAGTTCGTGGTGTGAAGAAGCAGCAAAAAATAATCAGTTACTTGAAACCAATAAAAATAAACATATAAAGATACAATTAATAGATGATAGTGGTAATATGCAAGATCCTAGTAAACTAGATAAAACAATGAAACATTGTGTAATTTTTGATGATTGTGTTAATGATAGAAATCAGTCAGTTCAGAGAAATTATTTCACAAGAGGTAGACATAATAACTGTAGTGTTTTTTATTTAACACAAAGTATGTATTCATTAGACGGAAGTGTTATTAGAAAGAATTCAAATATATTTATACTATTTGAAATAAATGCAAGAAACTTAAGTGATTTGTTAAGAGATTTATGTGTAAGAAATAAAGATGAATTTAAACAATCGTGTAACAATGCTTGGTCAAAAGATTATGGATTTATCACAATTAATATTGATAAAAAAATTCATGATAGAGTTATAGAACATTTGTTTGCCGAGTGATAAAAATATACAAATGTAGTGATATAATATTTTATTTTTTTATTTTATATATATATATCAAATTTGTCCATCTTAGAAATTAGAAAATTAAAAAGGTGAAGTAGTTATTCCATCAGGTAAAATTTTTCTTTTATCATCAAATGGATCTAATGCTAATTTATGTTCTTCTTTTAAATACATTTTATGTTTCTTTGAATTAAGTCTATAATTACATGCTGTTTTTATTTCATTAATAAATAATACATTTTTATAATCTTGAAATGTTATTTGATTAGCCACTGATGCCTTTGAAATTCCTTTTAGTGTTTTATGTGTTTTAATATTATTAGTTGTATCATAACAGTAACATTTAGATTTTAAAAATATAGCTTCTGTTATGCAATATTCTGTTATTTCAATATTTTGTCTATTACGCACATTTTCTAAAGTCTTACCATAAAATGCATTATTCATTAATTTGAAGAACACGTTTCCAAAATCATCTTTATTTCTTTTAGCTATTTTACGTTTTTCAATATTGAACTCTATATAATCTTTTAACCATTTAGATTTTTGATAAAATAGTTTTCGATGTATTTTGGTGAGAATCATTCCATGTTCTAAATACCAATCTAGCATTCTTCCTTCAACAACATACTTTCCTTTATTACTTTGTGTTAACATAAGTTTTTTTGTTGGTATGTATTTCTTAGGAATTATAGATTTTTGATAATCTGAAAAATCTTCTATATTGGGAATTTTGTTTTCGGGACAGAAAGGAAAATATTTTGTTTCATCTTTTATTTCATCAGGGTATACTAAATCAACTTCATATATATAACCATGATTATAATTTCCATCATATGTTTTTTGATAATCAAGAATATTACACCATTCCATCTCACCTGTTGGTAATTCTTGTATCATGCAAGAAGAATATAAGCTATTAAAATCATAATATAACAAATAGTTTTCTCTCATGAATTCATCAATTGCATTTTCACGTTCTACTCCTTCTCGTTTCGTTCGAAAAATTTCTAATATTTTTTCTTTTTCTTCTGGAGATAAAGGTTTCATTATTCCATATTCTTGTGGATTTACTTTCTTATTATAACATTTAACGTATCTATTACCTAAAACTGATGAAACTCCACCTCTAATTCCAGATTCAAAAAATAATAATTTATCATATGTATTCTCTTTATAATGTTTAAGTTTAACATTTGTATGTTTTAATCCTGCTAACCATGTTAAACCTGGTGTAGAATAACAATAACATGGATGTATTCCGTAATATTCTATGCGCATGTCACGAAAGTTTTCAAAAAGATCAGTAAGGATTAATACATCTATCTGAAGATATTTCATTGTATAATCATACATTGTTTTACAATTTAACTCTCCAATTATTTTCAGCTTCTGCATAGTCTTCTTCAGATAATTGTGATTGTTTTAATGTTGATTTAAATTTATTTATTGGAGGAAGTTGTTTTTCTTCCATAATTTTATTCACAGAATTAAAATCAGTCTTCGACTGTGAACCACAGGTTTTATCTCCAGTTATGTACTCATACGGAAATATGCCTTTTAAAGGTTTTAAATTATATTTATTTAATATTTTACATTGTTCAGATGTCAAAGTTTTTCCCATAACATCTAATGAATAAGGAGTCAAAAATCTAAATGCATCTAAAATTCTAATACAACCTAATTGCATTGAAAAATATTCTTCTTCTGTTTTACATAGTACATTTATTTGTTGTTGTTGTAATATTTCAGATGAAAATAAATCTTTCATTACTAGATGGAAATCATATTTAGAACCATTGTAGAAATATAGAGGAACAAAGTTATATTTAAATTTATTAGCATTAAGATTACAAGAATTATGTGCTGCACCTCTATATAATCCATTTAGGTGATCATGATCTTTTACCTTATCAAGATATCTACCTTTGCCATTTTTATAATTTTTTGTAAATTCTTTTCCACAGTAATAACAATTTGTTTCATTAATAAAATTTAATTTTTCTTTTTCTGTTAATGGCATCATTGGTATATTTGTTTCAAGCAATTGTGAAAAATAATTTTGTAATTCTTCTACTTTCTTTGTAAACTTTTCTGAACTATCTTCACCATAGTATTGATAATATTCTGATTTAAATAATTCAGGATAATTTGAATGAATGTACATTCCCCAACATAATGGTTTTTGTTCAAATAAATATTTTTCTTTACTTTGTTCAGGTGTACTTTTTTCATAATTATCATTTTCATAATTATCATTTTCAGAATCGGGCGAAGCCCTGGAAGACATCTCCGATGTCCCGTGCTTTTGTGTCATATTAACATTATATGCTTCGAAATCACAATATATTGTAAAGGGTACTTTATTTTTGAAATACCATTTATTGTATTCTAAATAATCATCTTTAGGAAAAGTATTTTCAACTGCTTCGTTTTGTTGACAATTCTCCAAATGTCTATTCATTTCTTCTTTAGTTCTAAAACTTGTCATACATTGGAGACAAGGAAAATTAGCATTATCTGAAGTTTTTGTAAATATAGAAACATCTTTACACAATATAAAATGACCCTGATAATATAATATAATATATTCGCTTGTGCTGGTTGTTTTGTCTGTTCTAGTTTTTCAAATTTATCTTGATACATTTCATGTGTTTCATCAATTTCTTTTGTAAGATTAAATGTATTTCGATGAAAATTTTGATTTAATATTTGTAGCTGTTGTTCATATTCTTTAATATATTGTTCTTTATATTGCTGTTGACATTTTTTTAAACATTCATTTAATTCTTTATTTTCTTCATTATTTAAGTCTTTATTGTCTTCATTTAATTTTTGAATCGTTTCTATCTTATTTTGATATTTATGGCCATATTCTTGTACTAATATTTTTGTTTGTTGTTGATCATCTGTTTTACATTTTTGTAAACTTTTATTTAAATTTTCTAATTTTTGTTGATATTCTAAAGATAAAGATGAATATTTGTAATTATAATCATCATTACGTCCTTTATAATTATTATGATTAATCATTATTGGTGATAATGTTTTAACAATTTCAAATTTTTCAGTACATATTATTTTTCCTTGGTAAAAAAATATTATGATGCATGTAATTTCCCCTATCATTATATACTATTTCTGATTGACATAAATTTTTATTATTCAAATAAAATTTTTTTGAATCTGAGTAAAGTGGAGTAATTTTACCAATAGAAACATAATTCACATTTAATTCAAAAACATTTACTTCTATTGAATTTTTATTCTTTTTATGAAACTTTTTTAACCTATTATAATCATATGGAAATTCATCTAAACCATCCGAAAGATCAAATTCATTTATGTATTCTTCTTTATTATAATGACTTAGTCTTTCTTTATGATATTCTGCAGGATGTAAATGTGCTATAATACTCCACAGAAAACAATAATCATCTTCATTTTTTATGTTGATTATTTGTGGTGAACTGAAAGGTTAAAGGAACATAACTACCACCAGTATTATTTTTATATTTATCAATTACTATTTTCTTAGATAGTATTTTAACAAATCTCCAACCAGATTCACGTAACTGGGCTTCAATTATACAATTTTCTAATTTAAGTATCATCGATTCAAATATGGGTTGTATATCATTTACATTATGAATTTCTTGTGAATTCGTAAAATGTCCTTGTATTATTTCTTCAGGAATTCCATCATGTCCATTTTTTGTATAAAGTACTTCTACATTCATATAACATTTGAAAGATTCTTAAAAATTTTGAAAAAGTTTTTTTAATACATTATAAAAAGTTTCATCGGTTTCATTATGTTCAACGGGCGAAGCCCTGGAAGACATCTTTGATGTCTCGTGTACAGTCTGATTAAATAAATATTTTATATTTACTAAGGCTTCATCAAATTCATCTATTTCGTTAAATTCATCAGTATCATTAAATAAATATTTTTCATCTGGTACGGGCGAAGCCCTAGAACCTTCGGTTTGTATGGTCTCATCTTCAGTATTAAAAACTTTTTTATATTCCGAATGTGAATAATCATCAAACATTTTTTTAACTTTTATATCAGTAGGCAATGTTTCTAGATAGTTTTTATAACTATTTAATTTTAATATATATCCTTCATCAACTCGATCTACATTTTGTAAATGCAATTTACTATTTAAATGAGATTGATAACTTCTTTTTGTTTGCAACTTTTTTTACATAAGACACAATAAAACTTGGTATTTTCCATTTTTTTATTTTTTAAAGAAAAAATTGTGTTTTAATTTTAGATATAAACATTATAATATCAAGGTCTTGAGAGTTATTTTCTATTATTATATATTTCACGTTCTTTAGTTATTTTATTTTCTTTATCATATAATGTTTTATAATATTAAGTTTTATCATATTAAGTTTTATCATATAACGTTTTATCATATTAAGTTTTATCAAAAGATAATTTAAATTTATTTTCACTAACTATTGATTCTTCATCATCATAAATTGATTCTTCGTCATCATCATAAATTACACTTTTTGGGATTGGATACCATTCTCTTATTGGTATATCTAACTCTAAATTACATTTTTTATCTGATAATAATATAATAGAGAAAAATATTGGTCTTTGATCTCTTTTGGAAAATTTAATAACACCACCATAATCTGAATCACTTTTAGTTTTTACTAAAGATGATAAAATTTTAAATTGATTAGATGTAAATCCTAATTTAAATTTTGTATACCCGACACATAGTTGTCTAACAGTATCTTCAACTATACCATCATTATTGTTTTCAATTGTAAGAAAATGAAATTTAGATAAATTTTGATTATATGTAGTATTAATATCATGTACATCAGTATGAGATATAAATTTTTCTTCACTTAAATTTTTATAATTACTAATATTTTTATAATCTTTTTTACCATTCACACCTTTTTCAGATGTTTCAGAATCATCGTCTATGTTATCATCATCTTATTATCAATCATCATTATTATTATAAGATTCTTTAAGATCGGGCAAAGCCCTAGAACCTTCGGTTCGTTTATTATTATAAGATTCTTTAAAATTTTTATGATTATGATTATGGTCATTGTTAATAGCTATAAGGTAGTAGTCCACGTATAAGTGTGTTGTCCACAGATAAATTTTTCTTGTTGAGCTAAACCATTTATAGTAAGATTTTAACAAATTAATATTTAAATTTGAATATAATCCTAATAAATGTATCATCATCATATCTTTGGGCATTTCTAATGTTTCTTGTTTATGAATTGTATCTCTGTAATAAACTTCACATAATAATTCTTCGTTAGTGTTTTTTACTCTCTATTTGAATATTATATTGGTTTTGTTCATCAACAAATAATCTAATTTTTTCCTTGGAAAACGATTTAATTTTTTTAAACTAATTCTTTAATATTGATATAATTAATAATTTTATTTTCTATCCAATCAGTATTACTAAATCGGTAAAAAACTGCTCTAATGAATCATAAACATTATTATGGACCAATGATTACCATATTTTCTTTTATTCAATTCTACATACGCAACATCATTATATTTACTTACAATCTCCATAAATTTTATAATTTGGATCTCCTGGAAAAAGACAATAATTAGTTTCAATTAGAAGGTAAACCTTTAGTCTGTTCTCTAAATATTTCGCTTGTAAATTCAGAATTAAAATATTTACATCTATACATGGATTTGTAAGCAGAATTATTATTATCAAAATAATTTATTTTCAAATCCCGTTGATCCCGTTCGAATAAGAAGAACAGGATGATTGCGGGCGAATATAAATTTTTTTAAATTTGGGATTTTCCATTTTTTTATTTTTATTAGAAAAAATTTTATTTTTTTATTTTCATTAGAAGAAATTTTATTTTTTTATTGTTAAAAAATGATGTTACCAAATGTTGGTGGAGGTGCATATATCCCGAATAATCGTGAATCAGAAATAGAAATAGAAAATTAGATCATGAAAACTGGAGACGTTTTATCTGGTCCATTGCATCTTTCTATTCTTCCGCAACAAAATACAGAGTTAACAAATAAACAATATGTTGATACACAAATCAATGACTTAAAAGAAAAATATATTAAACGATGTTTTGGTTCCACTGATGAATGAATTAAAGTTGCTTAAACTTAATGACAAATCATTAAACGAAAAATTATTAAAACTTGATAAAAAGGATAGAGAGCTAGAAGCAGATATAGCAAAACTCTTTAAAAAGATTTCAGAACGATCAAAAATTTTAATATTACTTTCTTTAAATTTAAAATCTGCTGTAATTAAAAATAAACATCAGATAAAAATGTTAAAAGAACAATTAGAAGATGAAATAGAAAAACTACATGAAAGAATTAAAAAAATTTAAAGCAGTTACAAACTACATTCCAAAAAGTGTTGATGAATTAAGGTTTCTAAAATTACTCAACAAATGAAAAATATTAATAGAATAATAAATGAAGTAAACTCATTTAATCTAAAAAGTTGATAAAATGAAAACTCTTAAAAATCAATTTAGAAAATGAATTAAAGAAAATTTACAAGAAAACACTAAAGAAATAAGAAGAAGTTAGATGCGGTTAAAAGACAGTTAATGTTCATGAAAAATTAAGTTAAATGCACTTATACGGCATTGAAATTGATCAGCAGAAAATGCAAGTTAAAGAAAGAAATTAAAGTACATCACACCGCTGCTTGACGCAATAGATAAAGTGCAACAATCAATTAATTAAAGTTATCTCGAATTTTGTCCCATTCACTATACGTAAATCTT
>CAJQUW010016887.1:0-27012 GCA_907163375.1 Prostheceraeus crozeri | reverse complement strand
AGGTGGTCATGAACTATAAGCCAGCAGTTGAAAAAAAGCAACGAAGTTGTACGTTATGTGCACAGCATGAGTCGTATCTTGAGCCAAGATTATGATGGCGGCGGCATGCATGCTGAAAACTTTGACTTGCAGGGAGATCCAGCGGGTACTGTGTTCTTATTACCTTTATCATCATGGTTCTAGGGTAGATATGGGTGGTTTTAACTGCCATCCCTTTTATTAAGATTTTTTATATCTAGACGTGCCACGCTAAATTTTAAATGAACTTGATAAAACGTTATGAAATATAAATGTTTAGGCAAGCATATCTTGTAACGCTGCAGTGAGCGGTAGTATCTTTGAGGTAATAAGATTAACTCACAGTCAAAGTTTGTTTACACCAAACGCTGTGTACCGGTTCATAGAGTGTGCAAGGTTATCTGACTGTGGTGAAACGCTTATCAGCGACTAATTGATGAACGAGTCCCAGTGCGTATTTCTGTGTGGTCTACCCGTCAACAATAGAATTACATTGAAGAAACATACGCCGTTGGTACTCCATTCCCACTATGTCGTACATTTTAGAAAAAATTGCATGTGAATATGATTGAATTGAAGCAAATGACAGCCTTGTAAAGTTTTGCGCGACTTTTGGGACACCCAGTATGCATATCCCTTATTTCGTCGGTTGGCGAACAATCAGCTCAGATTAGTAAATAAATATCCTTCCACTACCAACTTATTCGACTTCTACAGGTTTTGAATTTTAGACGCATTTCTAAATAGTTGACGATTTTCACATCCGAAAATTGTTTTGTCACGAAAACGAGTAAGATGAAAGTTTCACCACTAAGTCCTTAACTCGCAAGATAACGGTAAAATCGCTAAGCTCCGCTGTTCACAGTGTAACGGCTTATCATTGAGAAAATCGGACTAATGTGAACAGCGGCTATGTTACACATGCATTGCGATTATATTTACATTTATCGTTGTAGTTATCGCTATCGGTCTGATGTGAACTCGCTTTTAGTGAGCTATGATCCTACAACCTTTATGCCAAGTGTGACCGTTGAGGAACTAGCATTCTGCAAGGTGTTTACAGTACCGGACTTAGCATGGATGGATGCTAATTCGTGTATGTAGATGCGCATCTGTGATTTTTTGTTCATGTATGCTTCACTATGAAAGTTCTGCATCGAAGTAGTACACTATGTACATTCAGGTAAAGAAATAATTCGTCATTAATGACATCGCCAAGGTGATAACAGTTCGATTTCATTAAATCAATTACAGGTCCTCCGTGCATTTTCGGAGCATAATTTCCAGACTCATGAAAAAAATTCCAGAATCATTGATAATCCTAATTTACCCTAATTCACCCAAAAATTTGGCTTGATTAGCCTAAAGGAAGAACTAAGTTGGAAGAAAGAACAGCTGGGCTGTATTTGGCAATCAGAGAGACATGACAGAGAGTCTGCCGACAGAAAGGAATAACTCAGAGGACACTCCTATTAACGGATGAAAATCAAGGTCGAAACATAGCAGACTACAGTCTGAAGAGAACATGAAGTGTACAGGAGCGAGTGCAATGAAGTTCGAAAAGCGCTACGAGTCGATATGAAAATATGGTTGCAGGAGAAATACCGACTGAATCAATGATGTGAAAAAAATCAGTTTTCTCTCCCGAGTAATTTAATGCCACTTAATAATTACGAATAAAAAATATGTACACAGCCGACGTATTGGGTCCAGACCCTTTCTCAAGGCAAGGCAGCAATAAATGACACTGTCTAAACCTGGCTCGTTAGATAACAGTAATAGCCACGGCTGTCTCATGACGCCTGTTCATTTTAGGATGCAACTTATTGATTAATCCGCGATTCCAACCACGCTTGTTTTCAACATGATATTAAAGCAGCGAAGAAATTCCAACATCAAAATCATCAATCGAAACGTTAACAAGACAGGTCTTAGACCTGTGTTCAGGACCAAGCACTTAGATCATTTTTATTACGAATACGAGGACTCCGTGTTGCGTTGTATCTAATGTAGAATGGTCAGCAGTTTTACCTATATATTTAATCACCACACTTTTCTACAAGAGAATTGATATACAACACACGACACATGTCTCACAGTTATTATTTTGGCGATAGCTTGTTTGCACATTCTACAATCAATTTTTTTTTTTTTTTGTGCCTACTTTTTTGCATTTTTTTCTTCAAATACAATACGGCAGTTTTTTTGTTGCCCGTACTGACGAGACGGATCATTCAACCTACTGTTTTTCTTAATTTAGTAATTTAATTTTCCGATTAAGGAACTGTCGCTTTAGAAACGGCAGCTTCAAAATTGCTTTTTTTTATCATCTGGTTGATTTTAACCACATTTTATTTTTTGAGAGTATTTCTTATCAGACATACCAAATCTTATTAGTGTATCCATCAAATTTTAAATTTTTCTTTCATATTTTATCCGAACTTCCATTTTAATTGTTATCAGAGAGCGTTGAACTACATCGATTACGTGTGTCTATAATGCCTCTGCTTTACAAATTTGTTTTGACGACTCTCGGTAGCCAACTATCTTTTTTCAAAGCATTGCCAGAGACGATATTTTACATATTTTTTTGTGCATGGATTTTCCTTATTCTCTAACCAAATACTTGAAATCTAAAACAACTTCAGTAACCCATCTTCGGGGTTTTTCAATGCGTAAAACTTGTATGTGGTCATCAATCGAATTGAATGTCTCTAATATGAAGTCACAGTATTCTTTGCTTCTTTGCAACGGACCGATGATGCAGTCATCAATGTATCTTTTATAAATCAAGTTATTTGTAGGCGTGAATTTATAATAGACAATCTCAATTTGAAACCCGATTAAGACTTTTGAGTCACCCTGTATAGGTAAAACTGCTAGACCATTCTACATTAGATACAACGAACACAGTCTCAGTATTCGTAATAAAAATGATCTAAGTGCTTTGTCTGAACACAGTAAGACCTGTCTTGTTAACGGATTCGATTGATGATTTTGATGTTGAATTTCATCGCTGCCTTAAAGTGATCCTGTTGAAACAAGCTGGTGGAATCGCGATTAATCAATGAGTGCCATCCTCTAAAATGAACAGCAACGTCATGAGACAGCCCGAGTCTATACTGCGTCAAACTAACGAGCCGAGTTTAGACTGTGTCATTTTAAATGCTGCCGTGCCTTGAGAAAGGGTCTGGACCCAATACGTCGGCTGTGTACATATTTTTTATTCGTAATTATTAAGTGGCATTAAATTACTCGGGAGAGAAAACTGATTTTTTTCACATCATTGATTCATTATGGTCCTCCCGCCTTCAGCCATCTCTTATGCATGAAAAATTATTTGACAAAACATGAGCTTATCATGATTTATAATGCTACCGTTTTGTCAACTCTTGAGTATAATTCACCTTCATTAATCGGTATCAACAAAAAGTGCTCGGAAAAATTGAGCATAGTGCGCAGAAGCAGAGACATGCCAAGCATGCCCGCTCATCAGAAATATCAATAATAAATTGGAACTGAAGCAATGATTTGGTAAGATTGCGATGGTCACCTGTTACAGGCATCCGAAGAGACCAAGGAGAGATGGACTGAGTACTGCCGAGACCTGCATGCGTGTGAAATTTCAATACTTACAAACTCATTAATCCAATATTTTTCCACACCTCCCAGATTTTCCCGACTTTTTCCAGACCATCCTATTTTCCAGACTTCCCAGACTTTCTAGACATTTTCTTAAAAATAATACTTTTCCCGACTTTCCAGACTTTGAATTATTTTCAGACTTGCCGTGGGATGAGATTTCATCCGTCCCATGGGAATTCCCAATTTCACAGGATTGCAATCGGAATTCCCATTAAAACACAGGATTATAATAGGAATTCCCATTCCCACAGGATTCCAATCGGAATTCTCATTCCCACAGGATGTAATCGGAATTCCCATTCCCACGGGATGCAATCGGAATTCTCATTCCAACAGGATTCCAATCGGAATTCTCATTCCAACAGGATTCCAATCGGAATTCCCATTCCAACAGGATGCAATCAGAATTCTCATTCCCACAGGATTGCAATCAGAATTATCATTCCCACGGGATGCAATCGGAATTCTCATTCCCACAGGATTCCAATCGGAATTCCCATTCCAACAGGATGCAATTGGAATTCTCATTCCCACAGGATGTAATCGGAATTCCCATTCCCACGGGATGCAATCGGAATTCTCATTCCAACAGGATTCCAATCGGAATTCCCATTCCAACAGGATGCAATTGGAATTCTCATTCCCACAGGATTGCAATCAGAATTCTCATTCCCACGGGATGCAATCGGAATTCTCATTCCCACAGGATTCCAATCGGAATTCCCATTCCAACAGGATGCAATTGGAATTCTCATTCCCACAGGATGTAATCGGAATTCCCATTCTCACAGGATTGCAATCAGAATTCCCATTCCCACGGGATGCAATCGGAATTCTCATTCCCACAGGCCTTTAAAGAATATCTGCAATTTTTTTTCCATAATATGATAACTCTCATAGGCTAAATCTTTCTTTGATAAGTGAGGCCGGCTGAAAAACCTTAGCAGCTTGGGTAGTTAACATTTCAATCCTTTGCTGGCCTACTGTCGACTTGCATGGTTGTCCTACAACAGGTCTTCTACGTTCGTCTATTGCAATTTACTACCAAAAGGCAGGCATATCCTTAAATCGTGTAAAGCAAAGGGCTCTACACATTAGTCTCCAATCTATGATGTATACCTGCATTTCGAATATTTAATTAAACTAGCTTCCTTATTAGAGATCAGAATAAACCCTCAAGGCAACCTGTTCTGAACTAGATAGGGCCCTAACAGGTTTTGCTAAACTAGTTTATAAGACTAGTGATACATAAATCATAACATAAACGAACATAATGGGCCTACTACAGATGCGTCGTTGCCTGAAATATTTCTACCAAGTGAAGAGTGGATAACTTCATGTTTTCTTGCAGCAATTGCAGCACTATGAAGTGGATCGCAGAAAGTTTAATCTGTATATTGGTAGGCCTACATGGGTAGATCTAATGTATATTTCAGTACATTGTTCATACGACACCGATGCTTAGTAAATGCGTAGCAGGTCTATTCGGTAGGCTCAAGTACATCCACTCTTAGTTGAAAATCGACTACATGTAGAAGTGCAAGGATCAAACACAGAAATTTCAAACATACAATCTTGCAAGCGTCAAGCACACTTTGTCAATTTCTGTCACTCAATCGTATTAAGAAAATTGATGCCTCTATTGCAGAAGCGTGCTAGCAAAGACAAAAATAATGTGAGTGCCTACGTTGTAATCATTTCATTGTATAAATTTCCTTTGAAATGAAAACTCACATTATAACCATATCTATGAAAAGCATGTAATAGAGGTACGAACCTTTCATTTTTTTGTGGGAATTCCCATAGCTTACACTGATACTCCCATCCCGTGAGAAATTCCGCTCCCACGCCTTCACATTGAATAACGGTTCCCATAGTTTCTCATCATTGTTCTCATACGCCTTGCGCTTTCCTTATTTACGCCTAGTTAAATTTCTGTTATTAAATTTAATAATAAAATAATATAGATATCTGGATTAGTAAATAAAATGAGACTAACTAAAAATACAATTTAGAGAGACTAATCCAGTAGGATGAGAGTGATTCCCTACGTTTGTCATGTCACAAATTCCTTGCTGCTGAAAGAATTAGATGTCACAATCAGTAACAGTGATGTAATTAACTTTTAATTTTTTATAATTAACATCAGCAACATCTCACTATGTTTCTGTTTCTTGGTGTCTATTTCAGTGGGGGAGGGTGAGACAATTCTAATCGTATTTTAATGATGTTTTATCTGAATAGATCGAGTGTTTTTAAAACATATACACTCCAATTGAGCAGGCATGTCGGGAATAGTGATCGTGGTGGGGGGGGGAAATGTTATAGGGGCGTTGGACCGTTACTGGGATCCTTTTTAATTATCACGAGAAACTGATGGAGCAATTGGCGACTCGAACAAAACACATGGGAGGGGAAGACAAGCATTTCTTCTACAAGACAATCAGCAAGCTGCCATAATGTAGCTCCGGGCGGTCCTGGGGGGTGACGTGGGGGGAGTCGGACGATAGAAATTCGTGCGGCGTGACAATAGTCACATATCTTTACAATGAGTGTCACTGACATGTTGATTAAAAATTACATGAACCAATCAAATTGAGTCCGTATTGTGTTGGACTTTCCTCATTAAGAGGGCGGTGACGGAGATAACATTACAGTACAGAGATTACCATTGTGGGGTCGAACGACGATCAGACATAATCAAATAAGATGGCTCGGGAGTGTGTGGTATAGGCACACAGTTCTGAAGTAGGAATATAAGATGTGTATTGTGGTATGTGGTAGATTATACAATGCAGATGACGCGGAGGAGTGGTGTAGGCACTGCAAAACAGTACTTGGGTATCTCAATGCGACTAGCTTTTCGTGGGGGGTGGGAGAGTCAATATCGTCTTGTAAGCCAATGACAGCAATATGTGATGTATACACAGCAAATGCTGCGCACATAGAGAGATAGGTGGGGAACAAAGTACTGTTATAATATAATAGAGAGAGTCTATGAGGGAGTGGGAAAGTAAATTCGATGTAGGAATAAGTGTAAAAAAGTAATATAGTAATAAAATTCTTCACATTTTATATTAAAGTAGCCGGGACTCTACGTGTACTGTAAAAACACAGTTAAAGCGTAGATGTGCACTTTAAACGTGTAAAGGAGGACGATACTATCGGGGATACATCAAAAATCAGTATCGAGTGAGTTCAGATAGCCACGCTAACCCTCTTGGAATGGCGATATGTCGTTTTCTTAGCTGGATACAGGAGTTGGGGGCGGCGATAACGATTGCATTTAAGTATGAGGGTAGAGGGAAATTGTGTGCGAGAGATTGTCTGAGGCGTCAATCCATAGTGTGCGGGGGGGGCGGACGTTTGGATGGGGTGAGTGTATATGGGGGGTAGGGGGGGTTGGTATAGGTGTGTGTATATTTAAGGGGGGTTCTTTTGGTTTGATTTGGGGTCTAAGGGTGGTGAAGAGTGTCAGTTGGTGATTTTGTCGGTTGGAGTGTTATATGGGGGACAGGGAAGGGTAGACCATTGGAACGGCGACACCAGGCTACTTGGAAAACCATTGGAAGATACAAGACATGGACAATTGCGAATAACATTACTTGACTCGTCAGCCGGTACGTGTAGGTGCGAAGTATAACATAGTGTCCCCATTTATGTCATGTATTGGGAGGATGCGTTGTGCGCCTTGGTGTGCGGGCCTCCTTTCCAAAGTAGTCAGTGTTAGAAAAGGGAGGCCACTCGGTGAGGGGGTTTACATGATGCAAATTGTCGAGATTTGTAAAATCATCATTGGGTTCGTCGTTTATTAAAGCATAGGATGGTAAACAGTAGTGGGACAGGGAGGTAGTCGTGCAGTACGTTTCGAAAGGATCAAGTCTTTATTTGGAGGCCTATAACGAGATCTGAGCTTATGCGCGGACAGGCATGGTTAGCATCTGACCGGAACATGCGCGGTTTGCGAGCAATAGTGGGCCTAGCCGTGAACGAGTGTCTGGGGGTGTAGCTACTACAACTAATGCACATACATATTCACCCAGTAGTAAGCCGTGGTAGGAGGGAGAGCGAGAGTCGGAGGGGTTACGGAATGAGGTTTACACAGCCATCTTTAACACTAACGAACGTTAAGAGAGGGGTAGGGGGGGGGGGGACGAAGACCGGGTGGGGGGGTTCTTGTCGGTGGTGGGGAGATCATTGAATAGTTTCGTGGTTTGACGGGTGTTTCATTTGGAGTGGGCTAGGGGGTGGGGGGGCGGGGTCCGACGCGGTCACAAACCACCATCATGCGATAAGCTTTATGAGACCATGTGGAGGGGACGAGGACTTATTATGTAGGGGCCATGAGAACGTACGATCATGCGCTGGAGGTCCAAAGAGAAATAGGTGGAAAACGGCCAAGGTCTTTAATATTATGCTGAACGAGTGACGGAACGGTAAGTAGAGCATGTTCCATGAAATTCCATGATCACCATAATTAAATGATATAATTCGCGCTTGCGCTTCAATTGAAAAAATCATGCTAAATAAGATTTCTATAGAAAAGTTGAAATATAGATTTCTCACTGGTTGTGTCACCAGAAGACACCTAATTAGCCTCACGGAAGAGCGCTGGACAAGTCACGATCATGACGTTTCCCAACCAAAGTGACACTTTGGTAATTCTTCTTCATTTTCAACTTAATTAAGTTATAATTCAATTCTTTAAAATAGATCTTAAATGAGCACTGCAGGCTCTCTGGAATAGAAGTGCCGCTATCTATTATTGGTTCTTTCCTCTCTGTCCTACAACTACACACGTTTCTCTTTCTCTTCGAATGTTTTTGCTGTCTACTCGTTTGGTAACCAGTTCATTTTAGGGAAGTTTCTGGGGCATCTGATGTCTATATCCCAACTAAATTCGACTGGATAGGCTCCTAAGATTCTGCAAACAACCAAAACAGATGTAGAAAACTTTTCAAGCAATTTCCAACCACACATTTCCCCCTCAAAAGACCAATTCACCCACCCCCCACCCACAAGCATCAAAAACTTCCCCCCACCAGCACCTCACAAACCCCAGATCCAATTCCACAACTTCCATCCCACATTTCATCCCCAAGACCCAGCCCTTTTCTTTTTTACCCCTTGCTTTTCCTCCTTTTTTCTCTTCTTTTTTCTTCCCTTCCCCCCTTTTTTACCTTTTTTTTTTTTTCCCTATTTTTTCCCATCTTCCCCCTTCCCCTCCTTTTTTCCTATTATTTATTCCTCTAACCGGTCAGACCCATCTCCCATCTCCTCAGCCGCCCAAAAGAGAAAAACTTTCACTCTCATCCAACCCTTCCCCCCTCAAGCCACCCACACCATCCATCCATTCCTCCCATCCACCCACCAGACTTTCCTTCACACAACTTACAGCCTATTCCTTTTTCCTCTCTTACCCCCTTTTCCCTCTTTTCTCCTCAACTGATTTTTGCTTCCTCTGCATCTCCAGACGACAATCGCCCGTCTTCGAACTCTTTCCCGACGGATGGCAACAATGAGTGAAGGATGTAAAACGGGAGGTCCCGTGAGGAAACGGGACCCGTGTTTGAGACCTGTGAAGAAAGGATTGGTTTACAGAATGAAAACCCCTTTTCCCCGGCCAGTGTTTTCCCATGGCTGAGTGTTCCCAATATGCATTTTGTTTAAGTGCCTTCCTTCCATTGTGGAAACTTCCAATTCATTCTGGATGCGGGAAAGAAAAAAAACCCTGCTCCAAAAGCCTATCAATTCTCACAATTAGTTATTCATGATCATTTGGCACTGAGCTCTTTTCACCCCAACCCTTGCTCGTCCCTCGAGTAGGGGAAATTCCTTGGCTTGATATAGGAATCAGAAACTGATCGCTCTACAGAAATCGATTCAATCTGGCATTGGACGCCCACAAAAGGGGGTGGATACCAGGTAACTGATATCTTCGGGAATTAGTTTATTATTACAATTACATTATTACATTTTATTATTATTTTATTGAAAGAGTGTCGAAGGAGGAAAAACTTTCAATTATGGAAATAACTCTTGTGGAAGAGGGGCACCTATCTTCGGATAGGGCACCTGTAACAACATCAAACATTTTTAGTTTGATTTAGTATAGCATAGCATTATTCTAAATTAACTTAGATTCTAAAGGAAACATAATCCTACGCGTTCAACTATGAAATTCTGTGATCTTCTTGTGCTGCTTACCATAGAAACATCTGAAATAATTTGATACCAATTACGCAGAGCAAACTAACAGAAAGAACATCAACTACCAAAAATTCGGAAACTGCTGTGCTCAAAGCATGTTTTGTCCATTGTGATCAAGACATGATCAAAACTTAACTTGATGTCTACAGTAGGTGCATTAACTTAGGCGATTTGCCAGTAGTGTGTCTAAAGTGATATTTAATGAATGCTCGTCGAAATTTCACTAACTTGCTAATTGCAAATATCAAATTTACCCGGGCATGGCTGCACCTTTGAATAGGGAGTTGTGTAGATGTTGAGAGATGTGAACTAGGCCTGCTGATGATTCCTGATATTGGATGAAATGGCACCTATTCAAGTCTGTTCCCATTTTTCAACTGAGAATGCATCTCAAAATTCAGTTACTCTATTTAGATTGACTTCATGTATCAACTTCCTCATGTGCAAAACGGCCTCATCATCAATTCGCATTGACGATGCAAACACTGCGATTTATTCCATTCCTGCTCTGCATAAACCCATGATTTCTTGATACCTAAGGAGTACAAAAAAACTAGTAGCTTGTCTCACGTAAGCTCGTCATCGTTCGGAATGCGACATGATTTGTTATATATAAGCGAGATTAGAATATACGGGTTCTCATATGGTGACCCATATTGATGTTGCTGCAGTTTTTCATCAACGTTCAAAGTGTTAATCACGACAAATCACTTTATCCGCCGTCTTTCTGAATAAATTTAATAGCGCCAGAAATTAAATTTTAAGGATGTAGGTAGGGTATGACAAATTCTATTGAACAATACGTATGAAATCGGTGCTACTAGCAACTCTTTATCAGTAGTATGTAGGTTTGCATTATTATTTGCTGAAGATCCTAAACTAAATTTTCTGTGACCGATTATTTCAGATTCATGTTCCCATATTTCTCACCATTCTCTTTATCGTCCGAGAAAGAATGAAGCACTAAAATAGTTGATATTGCTGCAGCGACATCATCTTTTTTATCTTTCACCGATTTGTAATGTCTTACAAATCGGATGAGAGAGAAGAGAAATGCAGATATATTCAAATGAAAATCAGAAATTACACAAAATCAGGTCAAGTTCCACAAGTTAATCACAAGCAAAGTTGACAATACTGCGAAACAGTTCTGTCTACGAAAATGCAGCACGCATTCGATTGTTCGTGGACGGGTGCTCGGTAAAGTAAAAACTAGGATAATCGGGATCATGGCATTTCATATAAAACATGTTGAAAAAGTTTCGTCGACGATTTTGAAAGTCGGTTAGTGTGTTAGAACAATTACAATCTGATGTACAAATTATTCTCCTGGCATTTCTAGAACTATTTTCTATCAAATTGCGACATTCAAAACTTCAAATAAAGACAAATAATAAATAAATGGACTCTCAATATTGGCTGCAAAAACACTCCACAATTCATGATGAGTGGGTACAGGTTTTAATACTCTCAAGATATACAATTTACGTGATACAATGCAATTCTAACTCATGAAAATGAGCTGTTCACTTTAAATTGCTAGTCCACGTCAATCCTAGGATTTTCATTTCATTGATGATATCAATAGGAACATCTAAATCAGTGGTAGGGCCTACAGCTCTTTTTAGAAAAGCAAATTATTTTGGTCTTGTCCAATGTCCATATTTAACTTTAAATTGTTGACCTCAGCCCAGACTGCTCAGTGTTTAAGGTGATCAAGTTCTGCATTCACAATATAAGAGAACAATTGTTCGAAGACGACTTAAAGACATGAACGATTTCACATGCGTCGTCGGCATAATGTGCAATGTGAGTAGTGTCAGACAGTGCCAGTTAATCATGACCAGTGGCGTCTCTCCGTACCTGCGAGGCCTTCGGCGCATCCTAAATAATAATTTACCAACATTTATACAAATGAAAGTATCATCATTCATTATATTTCATTTAAATTCGATAGCTTCTCGTGGTAGCTGTCCGTCTCAAAATCAGACGCTCAACCTTAGAGTGAACAGTTTTGCTGTGCGTGCACGAATCACAGCTGTTTTCTTATAACAATTAGACACACATGCTAGTCGTGTGCTCAGACGGAGCGAAAGAGAGTTGTGTGCGTGTGAGGCAGCAAGCTCACGCGCCATCGCCAATATTGGCTTTCCCGATAGACACAATGCTTCGCCTTCTCCAATTTCTACAATGAAATTCTCCGTTGATTCTTGATCAAGGCTCGGTACCTAAATATAGAAAGGGAAGCGCAACCCAATTGTTCCTGTCCTTCGTTTCTCGTCGGAGAGGCCACTACGTCAACAATAGCAGCTGATAGTGACGTTCAGATAAGAATGTGATCAGATGATGAGCGTTCGCCAATGAGTGCAGAGTAATGCATCTGACTCGAACACCCAGATTCGGTAGAATGTGTAGAATGATTTGTTTTTTGCGTGATTGATGTGACGCTATGTTAGTACTGTAGATGAGCTCATAACCTCGCATTTCATCCGAAAGGAATATACTGAAAAGATGACAGTCGTCAAGCAAGGTGGGCCAACACCTGATTTAAAAATTGAAAACACTCACATAGAATGAAATAAGAAAGACAGAAGACATATTAATGCATCAAAGTTCAAACACAGCCGCTGACCAGCTGTGAGAAACGCAAGAAACTGTTTCCCTTCCTCCTTTTTTCTCGAGAAAATGTGGTCTGGACAGAGAGGGGATATAGTAATCTCAGCTCCTTGAGTAAGGCGGTTAGGCGACATGATCAAGCAATGAACCTCTGATGTGCACATTCACTTGGCATTAAAAAATGTTCGGGATATTGTTATTAAAAATTCATCTTTTATGAAAATTAATGTTATAACATAAAAAAGTCTGGTATAGAAATAATATTCCAATGCCGAGCGAAGGCCTGTGGTCTGGGAGCACGCGACGCCACTGATCATGACAATATACATTGCAAAAAGAAATGGAACGACAAACGATTCCTGAGGTACACTGCTAGAGACATGAAGGGGAGATCTCACTATTTGAACAAAACTGCCAGGACAACCGAGAGTACAAAGTTTTCTCAACAGATTACAATGGTCGACGGCATCAAATGCCTCAGAAAAATCAGAATTAATTATGACACTATTGAAAATAGTGATTAGGATAGTCGAACAAAAACTTCCAGATTATCAATACATTGCGTTTGTGTATTAATTTCCATATACTCTGGCCTATAGCATGCATGAAATCGTACAAATTTCAAAAATTGATTTTGACCGTAGATACACGCATCTGACAGCAGAAAAGATAACATAGCATTCCGCCTACAATCATACACACATCAAACATCTAAGTCATGTAACATCATAGAAATAACAAAGTGTGAATACCATAGCATTTAAAATCGGCCTACAGTTCATTTCCAACAGACACATGACTTTGCATTATGTGACGAAGTCGTGAACTGAAATGAGACAACAGGTGGTGTCAGACTTGCGCTTATATGCAAATTGGTAGAAAATCACTATGGGGGGTAAACGAACTAGCATACGGATCAATGTATGTCTCGAGCAATTTCGCTGGAACGCTCAACAGTGTGATTGGTCATAAAGCATTTAAGGTGTCGATTTCGAAACAGGTGATACAGACTACAATTGAATATTGATGGTATTTCTCTTCGAATGATGTCTATTTTTCCTTTTGAATGTGAAGCCAGTCATGGTATCGTCGCCGTGCTCCTTGTACCATTCCTATCATTTTTCGGAAATTCAAACGATAGGATATCCACGAACTACACAACCGACTGCATCGTAGATTTGGTGCTGCGCGATCAGACTTTCCTCCAATTAGTTTTCAAAGATAATTTACTTACTCTTGCTCTGTGAACGGTTGGGCCCCAGGTTTGAGGATGCGACATTTGGCCGGCGTCGATTCTCTTTTTTACATGTCGCCTCCTCAACACCGTCCGGTCTTGTGCAAATCGAGGGTTGAAAGGTAGGAGCTCCATGTCCTTCCTGACATTTGGCATCCATTTTTTCCTTCCGAAGCAGAAAGCAGCACGCTTCTTATACATGCCTTGTAAACATAACCCCTCCGTCTGAGAGAAATCCCTTTATTTGTCAGGACTGTCAACAGACCATAGAAATTCTTCCAAGCAGTTTTATACGGGCAGTTACCGCCCCACCACCGCCTCCGGATCTCCCAAGCACATCACCCAAATAACGAAAGTTCTCATACAAGTCGTTATCAATTGCTATCTGGGCAACCTGCGGCTGTGAAATGGGGCTCTCCTTTGCAACGCCGGCACTTGAGTAGAATTTACAGATCAGTGCATCTACGGAGCATCCATTTACGGCAAGTTGAGCAGCGGATCGAGTCCCTTCCATATGCCCCTCCTGCAGCACATCACCAACGGAAAAGCGTCTGCTACATCTCTCAAATAATTCCTAACCACAACGGCTGATAGGAAACTTAGTCTGTTGAGTGCTTCTTCTTCTTCAATTTGGTGAACTTTTGGGGTTTGAGTTAATGATTTCGTTGTTTTGTCTGTGTGATATGTGTCTGCGCTCTGTTTAATTAGCTGCTTTGTAGTTGCGTTTTGGATGGCTGTATGAATGGAGGGTGAGGCGTACCTGCCTGTAGTGAAGATCGTGAATTTTTTGTCTGTGAGATAATGACTGTTGCGTGAGGAGATGAGGAGGATGGTGTTGACATCAAGCTTTGTTTAAAACTGTTTTGCATATAGTGTGAGGTGTTCATCAATGAGAACTTGTGTTTCGCCGTGAAGGTGTTGTGTGCTTGTGTCGCGTGGGACCCTATGGTGATCCTGAGTGCTTTGTTCTCTGTTTGCTTGTATTTTGTCGATGTGTACTTCGTGAGGATGAATTAACTATTGTTGAATGCGTTTGTGTTTTTTCCAGTTGCGAATGCATGATTCGGCCTTTGGAGGTTGCCGTGTTGTATCTTGGCTGTTGTTCCCAATGGTGGAAGTGTGGCATGCGAGGCGTTTGTAGGAGGGTGTGCCTTGCTTTTTCGCAAAAGTTTTGACTTGTGTTGCGTATGCATGCTGAAGTCTAGGTTGACGTGGAGTGTTGTCAATAGTGAGTGATAGGTTGGTATGCATGCGTGGGGATCCGGTGTGAAGTGAGAGGTTGCCGTTTTGTTGGGGTCCATGAGAGCAGTATTGAGGTAAGGTTGGAGCCTGTCTGGATATTCTGAGTGGCAGTTATGGTGTTATCGCAGCGTTAGAGATCAATTTTTGTGTTGAGTCTGGTGGGAGGAGGAATGTCTTGCTTGTAAAGGTTAAAGAAGAAGGGGGTGGGGAGAAAAACTCTTCCTTGTGGGCACATGTTTGAAGGCTTTGTTGGTTGAGCGGACATGTAGTATGCTATGTACGAATGAAGATAAGAGATGAATGTTGTCTGTTGGATGGTTCGCTGATGAATGTATTGTAAATGTATGTGAACTGTGTCGAAGCTTTCGTCATGTCGACGTTGTGGTGATTGTGGCGCTTGGGGATTTTGGTGGCACATGATCTGTGGCCGAATACGATTTCAACGTCTCTTTCGGATCACATAGGACATCATCAGAGGGCTTCAATTTGAAATTTCCTTGGACCACATATTTCAAACCGTATGAAAGCTCTGCACGTCAGGCTTTCGCTAAACTGTGAGTACAGAGAATGAAAGAGGATCTAATAGATTTTCTATTATCGATTTCTTAAGTATTGAGGCTTTTAATCATATATTATTTTACTTTAATTTTGGTAATAATTTCCGGTTTTCTACTGGATTCATCGGTTTTTTTTTTAAAAACATGGGACACAACAAATTTTAATCAAGCAAATATGAGCACGTTTATGTTTAATTCCTTGTATCTGATGATGGTTGTCGAATAGCACCGAAATTATTTATATCATAATTAAAGTACAACATCATTTAAAACCTTGGCTAATCTCAAACCATTAAATAGAATCAGCAAACCATATTTAGACGTCACCTTAAATCGTCAGGGCCCATTGCGAGCCAGACAAGTGAATTGTTCTTCTTCATCCTGCGGCGGATGTTCCGGTCGGTGAGGGGTCCGCTCTTCTGCTCCAAAATCTTCCGTCTACGCCACTCTTTGCGCGATCTGATATACCATGTCCGGATGTAAGTTTTTGTTCTTCAAATCTCGTGGAGGGGGTGGGTATCGATCAGCCTTTGTTTCGGTCGGCCTTTGCTCTTCTGCGTTCACCTCAGCCTTGCTGCTATGATATGACGCTTTTTCTTCCCGGATCTGAGACGTGGCCATTGCAAACAAGTCGGCTTTCCATCATTTTCTCATAGATGGGCGCAATTCCATCATACGGATGTCTTCATTATCTTATTGTAGAGCCGTGTGTGTCCTAGCGAACACCTGAGGATCTTCATTTTCAATGACGGTTGAACTTCCTTTCCGCTTCTCTAATTATGGGCCAGCAATTACGGGCACAACAATGTGAATTGTTCAAGAATGTAATCAAGCACGCTCCCACATACAATAGTTGTACAGGATGTCCATAAAGTTAATAGAGTTGCCTGAGTTTTACTCGCTATCATTCTTCATAAAACATGTTCAAAATCATAATTTGGATTTCATCATAACGTTAATGATTTGACCCCAATGTTTTGTTTGTAAACAACATTTGATGTCACGTCGGTACTTCAAACAACAAACTGCTAGATGTGATATATTTGAATACTTCTTTGGCACAATTGTAGTCATATTCATGTGTGAATTTATCGTGTGCAATTCACGTTCATCCCCGGTTTTTTTTTTTGTTTATTTAAGGTAAGCATTTCCTCGACTTTATTTTTATGTTTTTGATTATCAAAATTGCTGGTGTAAACTGCTGCACAGAAAATTATAAAAAATCGAGTCAATGTCGGAGGAATATTCTACTTTGAAGACTATTCGTGTGTGACTTCATGATGTGGTCAAATTAGGGTAAGGTTGAATGCCTGTGTAAGCTACATGACATCCTGGATGATCGCATCAAACGTTGTGATACTGTGGCGATAGCTGTAACATGTTTTACGATGGTTGAATCTTCTATTGAGAAAGCGGAGACAAGAAACATTCTATCACATATACATTTTATTTTTTTTTTTTTAGGACGATGATCATTATTTTACGCGAAAGCTCATAGAAACAGATTTCAGTTCTAGGTTGACCTCGTTTTGAAGACCTAGCATAGAGGAGGATGAAGTTTCTCAATGTGTCTGGGGGAGGGGATTACGTGCGTGCCCCCAACGAGCCGGCCTTTTACCACGTCGTAAAAAATTAAAATCCTGATTTCTAATAATGGGCGCTTCCATCATTTTCTGTCCAGGCGGCGCGCAAAAATCAACTAGTCTGGGATTTGTGTTTGATCTGAATCTTGAGATATACAATTGATATTTAGATTTAGCACGGTACTTGATCAGCAAAATAGGTAATTTTAAGAATGAATTACATTGTATTATCCGTGTCTTATTGTTTCACAAGAGCTTGAAGGTAAATGATGTGAGATTGGACGCTGGGGGTGAACTGATTTCATTATGTACTTGATACTCGCCTTGAGTTTCACACATTTCATTAAAGCTCGTTCGGTTTCATGTGTCATTTGGGAGACAGGATTTGAATCGATGGTGCTGTGTCACTATCTTTTTGCTATGGTAGTTCAATGGTAGAAGTCATGAATTCGTTCCCTTAATTTGCTCTTCGATCCGCTGAATTGCAAGCTCGTTTTGATGACGACGAATTTATTACGGCGGTTTTTTGTGTTAATTTCTGCTTGCTATAGGATGGACACTTGGAAATAGTGAGGTATTTCATGCTGGTTACTGGACTTTCCTTTGGTAATGATTAAATCTGTTATTCGGTTTTGTTCTTTTAAAGCATCGCAACGCTGATTTTTTGTCAGTCTTAGATCTTGATTATCATGCCTTTGCATAGTAAGGTTAATATTCGTCATCAAATTTAAGTTTTGCCGTGCCTAAAATCCTATTCTAACCGCGTTTTGACCGTCCATCAAACAAGATAAGCTCTGCAAACTCTGAGACTGGAGGATATGAACTGGCAGATGCATGAAGACCCACAGGAATTTGAACAACAGAAAAGTTTTCAGATCTTGACTCTGTGTTCCTGGTAGATGCTTTAGCCGAGAATATTCTAATAACTCTGACAGCTCATGTAAGTATGCAGGTGGCGGCCTTTAGCGATCATGCCTTCATGCTTCAGACATGACGAAGTATTTTGTCTAATTTATCCTCCACACAAATCAACAGATGTCAACCACAGAAAGGGGGAAAGTTTTTGAATCAACAAAAAAAAATTCCTACATCATTTTCAAGCTTTGACTACATTTGATTACTATGTAGATCATGTTACTGTGTCATTAAGGTCTAATCAATTAAGATTTATCAAGTAGCTAACTTGTTCTAAAAAATCAAGGGGAACGCAAGTCAATTCGAGCATACCTCATTTGTTATTGGCCCGGATCATCTTGGAGGTGAGAACAATAGCAAAATCTGCGGATGACGATTTTCATACTCCATCTCATGCCGTGGATGGGAATGGAAAGCACAATTGATTCGTATAGCTCGTTTCAACAACTAACAGTAGCTGATTGGATGACGGCAATCTGCTGATTTTATCGGTTGGTTGTGAGATCATGAGATTGTCTCGAGGCTAAGTTGTTTACGACATCAGCTGTGAAAAAAACCCTTGGGAAGTGTGCATTTAATATATATTACGTCCTGTGTTAATGGGCTCAGACGATCAAAGCAGAGGACTTCAAGGATTAATCAATAGACATTTTCACGCTAGGAACTTCGAAGAGAAGAAGGACATCATCGAAGAAGGTAGACCAAAACCTGACTTAAGTGGTGCAAAATACAAGGAAGAAATTTTACATACGTTTGAGTACGCAGCAATAAGATTGGCTGTGTGGCCTGCGAGGAAAGCATGCGCTTGTATTGTCTTCCCTTGTTTGCTGTTTTAATTTGAATACAAAGTCATCATGGAATGTTGTTGGCTACGCCAATTTTAGGGGACAGGTTTTGGTTGATAGTGATTCGCATTCACCCCCCCAAAAGTAAAGGCCATCTTGAATGCTTATAAATTTGTGGATATGCTATTTGGATAAAGGCGACGATTGATTTATACCATATCTAAGTTGAAAAGTATAGAAATAGATCCACAAACGAGCGCGGTGAGCATAGGAGTACCTTTTTACTACTTATGCAACTTTGTATCTTGGTAAACAAACCATGTCCTTCAGAGGACACGACAATATCGACAGGTAGCAACAATCGTGGGAAAACTATTCGAGAGGCTGTTGGAGGTAGTTTCAACTTCGATTATGCGTTTGACCAGCAGTATAATGGCAACAGATAATCAGGTCGAGTTTTTAAAGGCACATCGAAAACTGTGCAAAATGATTTGTTGATGTAGTTGATAGCGTTCTTGTGGATAGATAAATAAGTGAAGTCTCGTAGGCAAAATTCTTAGGATTTCAAGGGATGAGACTTTCAGGACATTTCTACTTGCGAACAGTTTTTCAATTATCATACGCTTCGTTAATCAAAGTGGTGATGTTCAAGAAAGATTCTTTTTTTTATGTTTCTTCGAGTCAGTGAAAAAGAGAATGCAGATGGCTTGGAAAAAGGCAATCATAGAAGTTCTAAAAACTTCGGTGATTTGACTGATATTATTGTTTCTCAGACATACGATGGTGCGGCTTAGTAGATGTGTGGCAAGTTTCATGGGTGTTCAGTCTTGGATACGTCTGAGCATTTACCTCATGCATAAGTTCTGTACACTGCTTATGCTAACAAATTAAACCTATTGATTCGAATATGCTTCATCAAAATTTCGTGATGTTCGAATATACTTTGCTAACATTGGTGCATTTAGTTCTTTTACTGGATCGAGTAGCAAAAGTAAAGCTTTCATGACAAAACAAACTGGATTGTGCTTTCCAGCCACAGTTCCTACACGCTGGTCATACCACGGACGCATCATTCATGTTCTCGCTGAAAAATTATGAGTCGATCAGACAAGCATTATTAAAGATTTTGGAAGATGCTTGCGACTGGGATGATGTTACGGTGAAGGAAGCGACTGGCCTATTGGGGTACTTGAATGATACTTGCTTTTTGTTCTTGACTTTGTTTTTCAACCGGGTTTTTGAACACACTACTATTTTGTTCAATTTGATGCAGAGCAGTGGTCGTACGCGGCAATTTCCCATTTTTCACGCAGGGCCACAAAATTCACGCAGGGACTCATACATACATCACAAACGTATAGGCCTATGTAGATCTACGTAATATAGGCCTATGTAAAGGTCTTCGGATGGCTTATGCCTAAAATGGTGAAATCGGAAACTGAAAACTGCCTCATTTCACCATACTTGAAAAGATCATGATGTTGATTATGAGGTCGAAAAGCGTTTGTTATATGTCATGAACAAAAGAAGAGTGCGGAACACTGCATCTTGATTCACACCACGCATTGTCAAATGTTGTAGTAGCGGAAAATCATTGTGATATAAGCTACTTGTAGGGGCATCTATAAATCACTTTCTTATATTCAAGCTAACACAATGACGATGTCTCTTTAATGTGCATGCTTGAACTTAGTTTAGTCGTGTACTTGTTTATCTGTAAAGTAGAAAATCTACCATACTTCGACATAAGAAATACTTCAGTCTGTAGACTTTTTGTACTTAACTGCCAACAAATACATGCACATGTATATTCACTTCATGAAACTACATAGGGGATGCATATGAACCTCCAAGTTACATGGCTCAAGGAAAAAATTAATGGATAATGTACTTTCTTTGTTATCTTTAACAAGCATCATTAATCAAGAGTAAAATATCTAGAGGCATGATAGGTAAATAATATGTAGAAGAATCAAAATTTGGTAGAAAGATAAAAGAAAACAAATACAAACTGAAGTCGGTTAGAAACTAAAATTACGGATAGTCTGAAATCTTGATAAAAAAAATCTTCGGAAAAAAAGCAAAATCTATATGGAGAAAATCATGGTATATTTGAATGTAAGTTGAGGCATTGAGTCTACATTTATTTACACTTGTTCGGCACATAATGAACGAAGCACGGCTGAAACTAAAGCGCACGTTTGTACTTAGCGACTTAATGGGTTAATTATTGTCGATATGTATGAAGTTGAACCTCGATGAGCTCTCCATTCCTGTGTGTAGCATTATACATTCATATTGATTTATTTAGAGGAATATAACACTTCAATGATTAGTTATGTGCAATTGGATTCAAGATAAAATTTTTCGTCTGTTTATCTTTGAGGTCTTAGTACATGAATGTACGAATTTTTCATTTCCGAACAATGTTAACAATTGCTTCACGTGTTAACAAAAAGATTCAAACTTTCTTGCTTTAGCTTCATGAATTTGCCCTGACAAGTCGGACAGCACTCTTTCGGCTACCTTTATTTAAGCTTTCAGCTGTTAGTAACCAATTTCTCTTGTCTACATGTGGATGTTCTTCATCATCAGCTGCGATTTCATAAGTATTTGTGCTTGCCTCCATCAGTTGGAATACTTCTTCCTTCTTCTTCGAAGCCTCCAATGCTTTTTGGTCTACCTTCTCCAACTGTCCTTTATTTTCAGCAGCTTCCAATCTTTCTCTCGCATCAGCTCTCAGCTTTTCTTCATAGGACTTCCGCTTAGCTTCTTCTTTCTTCTTTTTCTTTGTCCTCGCTTCTTTCTTCAATCGAAAGTGGTTCATTTGTACGTGCTTTAGTTACAACTATTCTCAAGCCAGGAGTAATCGGACACTTCGTGTCACTGCAGATCTTGCCGGAACTCGTGTCGATTTGATAAAAGTGGAGCGATTTTTACACTCTGTTGGTCTATATCAGAACGCTTTTCTGTTTTTATTGTCGTGAGAGTTGTATTAAAGTTCGCTCTATCGTCAGAGTTTGCCGTGTGGCAAGTATCAGGGGCAAGCACGAACGAGACGCTTCATGAGTGGAAAAGTATACCTAAATTACATCGACAAATTTCCAGTAATCCAATGTAGATCCATCTGGTTTTCCACGGCAGAACACTGGAAAGAAAAAAAAAAAAAAAGAAACTGGAAAACTAGTGAATACAAAAAAAAGAGAAAAAACAGTAAAATGACGAAAAAAAACAAGAAAAAAACGGAAAAAAAAACTAGCCAACGCTGGGAAAACAAAAGACTATGAGCTACTAATGTCAAGCATCTTATATGCACGGATTTCCGACGCGAAGCTGAGTCTGTTCATCATCAACCGTTTAACAATTTTTTGGCATGCTCTTCATTTCAGCCACAACTCATTGCCATTTTTTTCTAAATATTCTGAGTTCTTTCTTTTTCGGATCGAGAAATCGCATGTTTTCCTCAAAATGCCCAATTTTTTAATTATCAAACGGCAAATAATGAACTAGTCCGTTTGCTGCATTCATCAATGAAAAACTTTCCTTTACCTGATGAAAGAATAGCAGATTTCGTTTTGGCTGGTCCGTCATTGTAACCGACCAGCAATTTCGTTTGACCCTTCTCCGATTACTAATTGGCTGATCAGGCAAAATTTTCGGTCTTCTTCAATGCTTTTTTCCAAGGAGGCTCTCTTATCGATCGCACTTTTCCTTCTTAAAACATGGAAAATCCATCGGAGAAGAAGTTCTTTCATTTGTCCAAATGGTGTGATCAAGGTTCTGACTTGAAAGATTTTTCGAAGCAATTGAGAGGCCTCAGTCATGAGATAAGAACATCAAAACAAAGCCCGGGTCATGGGGTCACAATGTTGTAGTTTACCCCTCACTAATCGCTCAGTGCTGGTGGTACGAACTGTGACTTCGTCACAAGAGAAGTGAAAATAAGGACAAGGCGTCGTACTGCTTCCAACAACCTTTCGATAACAGGTAGACATGAAACACCTGGTCTCACATGGCGAAGGAATTTGTGGGTACTCAACTTCCATTGATTTCTGTCGCCGTGGGTTGTAAATCCGCATCGTCATTGTATCTAAAAAAAATTGTAGCATCAGAAATAATTGTCAAGATCATTGGGCATCGATAACGTCAAAGCGATGTTTACCGTTGTGCACGTAGTGCAGACTGCACCACGTTCTTTTAATCTGTCATACTTAATGTTATCTGTGGCGAAGGGATACTTTTTACATTTTTGGAGGGTGCGCCATTATAAAAAACCCACTGAAACTATAGTTGTGAGCCACCTTTCCGGGACTGAAATATCAATAAAAACGTTAGGTGCTAAATTGAAATGAGAGAATTTTCTGTAATGGTATATCATGCTCCGTGAAGGATTTCAAATAATGATACTCAGTAATACATCAACAGTAGTATTTAATCAGTTCCGGAATATCGAATGATGATGATAAGCTCCTAGGTTTCAGGTTTCAAGTATTCGAAACAAAACTATTCCTAAGTGCTTCCGCAACTTATTTGCTTCATCGATTTGGAGGGGCAAAGGTTTGCATTTGCGTAGGGTTTCTACCTTTTTCATTGGAAGTATGGATAAATGCAATCTTTTATTATATAAGTGTATTTTTCATCTTTCAGGAACATCATAGAAGCAATGATTTTGGAATATAGCAGAAATATGCTAGACAGCAATGATTAGTGACAAGAAGGATGCACTTGTCTCAACTGCATGCAGAGACCAGATAATTTTCCGATTCATACATCTCGAGGGACTGGATTAACAGCATATGTTTTGACACAGAAATTTGCCATACTATGGAGAAATTTCTACAGCCGCCATCGTTTCTGTGATGATCTGCTTACTGTGCGATTTTATAAGCCGTTACTCCTGTATGTATATGGTATGTCTTTCTTGCATATGAAACAATGTGCTCTCGTCATACGCGGACGATAGAGACCCATGTCTTCTTAAGGGTATTATTTTTTCATATTATCCAGCCACTTCGGATTCCAAACGGTTTTTCTTTCTCTTTTCGAATCCTGGATTCGAAATAATTTTTATGAATAATAATTTCGAGACTATGTTATCGGAAAACAGCTACTTGCTGAATTTTCAAAGGCTGCATGCACTAGGTTAGATACTTCAACAGGTTGTATGTCTCATCATTCTTTCAAATGTGAGAAAAGATGCTGTATCTCAATACAATCCTGATAACTTTTCACAATTCATTTTCTAATTAACATATTAGGAAATGTCAGTCTTCTTCGCTTTTATATTTCATTTATGTCTATGCATGTACACTTATGCATACACAGGCGTATCACAATGATAAATCAAGAAACTTTTACACCCCATCTAAATTCAACCTACACTTTAACAAAGGTGTACCTTCTGTACTACCGAGTATAATGATCTTCTTTTTGACATATTTATTAATAGTAGATAGAAATTCGGTTTTGCAGCCTAGTTGGTTATGACAAGGAAAGAAGCCCAAAGCTGCTCTTTATGAGTATGTTGTTTTTTACTGAATGTCGTTTCTCCCAATCTTTCGCTGTCACAGACAGCTTCAGGGGGCAGAAGGTGATGCCGAAATGTTGGGAGGAACGAAATTCAATAAAAAAAATAAATTGAGCTTTGGTTTCTTTCTGTCATAATTGCTACATCGTTTTATGTTGACGAGTTCACATTGCAGCACAGATTCAGAGACGCAAAATCAACTACGTATCCAATAATGGCTGCAAAGTGCAATAACAAGGATATTGTTCAACAGAGCGGTCGAATTTCATGTAAAATTTGATTCGGGCATTATGGCATGGAAACTTGGGATCCGGGCATTTTTCATGAACTACATTTGGACCACTGTTTTTTTTTATTTGGTGGAACACCGTCTTTTAGACTGAATTGGAGACAGCTAAATGAAGTGGCATTTTTGGCAAGTGGAGGAAGGGAAAGTATAATACGAATATCATTCAGTTGTTAGTGATTAGCTGACCTTTTCATATTGTAACTAAAAATTTGCCGATAACATTGTTTGAGGCATTGACCTTGCCCTTTGTGTAAGTGTTTCGGCCTTTACTATTGTTTTTAAAATGGACATTGTCGTAATATAGGTGTAGTGGCTGTCATGAGTTCTGTCAAAAGGTATTATTATAAATCACAGAGTTTTGTGTGTGGTACATTGGTATCAAATAAGAACTCATCGTATATGACGATTTATGTCTGACCAAAAGTGCAACGTTGGCGTTCAGCCACTTGCAAGTAGTGCTAGGATTAGTACAAAAATTGAATGATGTGGGAAAACAGATGAATCAAAAATGAACATCTTTATCATAACGTTCAGTCAGTCACCCTGAGGATAGTTAAAGACAACAGTAACGACATGAAAACTGGTTTTTGTAAAATGGACAGCATTACGCAGTCATACGCTAATGTAAGCAGAATCTGTAACCACATATAACACATACCGAAACTGGATGTTTAACTATGGTGATAATAATATTCTTATGACGTGACTAAGAATATCTTAGTTCATCGAATCTAAGTAGCAGGCGGCTCCCAACGGTGAGGTATAATTTTTAGTTCTTTACTGGCATCTGTACGGATCAGCAATACGCAAGGTCCAAGAGGAAATCTCAAAGGTCGTTAGATATTCAAAGAATTTTCACTAATAAAAACGGGGTCCTTGATATATTCATTCTAGTAGTCACATTCTTTTTAGTCATTCACCACCTGTTGGAAGAACTTGATCTTCTTATTTCAATGAACAAGCAATAGAGTCGAAAAATTCATATATAACTGAACCCATAATAAAGCTTACAAAGTAAAAAAGATTTTCAAAAAAAATTGAACGATCACGAACATAGGAAAATAATAGCAAAAAAGAAATTCCAATCATTCATAAAATTCACGCTGGATGGCTCAGAATTTTCACGCCAGGACCAAATTTTTTCTCACATTCCCCGCAACTAACATGCGTGAGCCCTGCGTGAATTCACGCAGCCTACGACCACTGATGCAGAGCAAATTGCAGATGTTAATTTTGTTCATGAGATAATTAAAAGTTCTCCAGATTATCTCGAAAACGACCGCTCTGATGATAAGTATCATGATTTGAAAGCAAAGGTTTTTGAGATGCTCCCCCCATCATACGACGGAAAAACGAATGCGCTCAGAATTATAGTTCCCCTTATGTTCAAAATTATTGACAGACCATTTGTCTGAAGGTAGGAAGCACGCATTCGTGATCACAAAAGATTTTGAATTTCGAGCCTGACATGAATTTCTTTTCTTCTTATCAATGGGATTTCCCTCACCACTACTCTGATCTCTAAAATCTGCATATAAATTTTTTTGATAATAAGTCGTCTCCAGAAAATGAATAAAATTTATTTATCACGAGGAAGACTTCTAGAAACCCATATGAAAGACTTATTAAAATTCATTTTCTCTTAGGATTTACAAAAGATCTTGCGCCGAAGTTTGTAAAACTTTTTGAAACTCTGTGTTTGACCATTCCAAATTTCGTCGTCAGCCAGTAACAGAAAGGTCTTTTTCGGTAATGAAGAGAAAAAAGACCTATCCAGCGATATACAATTGGTCAGGAACGATATGACCCTCTCTGGCAAGAATTTCTATCGAGAGAGAATTTCTCCTGGAAAGTTTGCCTAGAGTGAACTTTTTGATTTGACAATTGAAAAATTTGCACGATTGAAACCCTTCCGAATTGACTTCCATTATAAGTATTTAATATCTTCCAATATAATACAGCTTGTAGAATTTGTGGCGATTGACGGTGTTTTTAAACTATCTTAAATGCATGCTTCAAATAACAAGAACTTGAAAATTATTTAAATATAAATTATCTGGTGATTAAATTTAGCCGTGGGACTTCTACATGCATGCATGTCTAGGAGCAAATGTATAATAGGCATGCAAGCATCCAGCTTATCATACGGATGTACTCCAAACATACAATCAAGTAGCCTACGCCTGGAATTTTATTTAAGCGTATTTTGTCTGATACAGAATGTAACATTAGAATTATGCCTAGCACTACACCATATTCCACCTGATTAGCTGATGTGGAAAGTAGGGAGGCGGCTTGCATGTTTGAATTAAATAATTAGGAAAGGCAAATGCAAATGGAATGAGATTAAAATTTTGTTCATCGAATTCGTACTGTTACATAATTTGCATG
>CAJQUW010016886.1:20000-28976 GCA_907163375.1 Prostheceraeus crozeri | reverse complement strand
GATGCTGAAACTAATACTGAAGTCACTCCAAACCCGGGACGTTGAATGTAAGCAAATTGATTCTTGTCAACTTTACTCTTTACTGACAGGGAAAAAAATGTACTTCCTACAATACAATCAGTCTCTAAAACTTTAGATAAAATAGGTAAAATAGAAATTGGACGGAAACTGGATTATACATCAACTACAACTGGGGCGGTCCCCCGCATTTAAGGACTATGAGTTACATTAGACATTTTTAAAGCAAATAGGAACAAATCCTTCCCTAAGACTTCATTAAACAGGATAGGTGATTTGCAGGGACAAATAAAATTCAGCACAATCACTCACACTCCCCAAGGTGGGATACCGTCCGGCCCGGAACTTCTTCCCTAGGAACGGAAACACAACATTTTGAAAACTTCATTCAATTAAACAAGAAAGACACGTACTGAGAGTCAGTAAATGAAAGAAGTTACAGACACTGATTCACTCTGAACGTTTTGAAGCAAATAGCTGTTGAAGTCCGTGCGCTGAAATATTTTGAGCAAACTTCTTAACTTTAGGGCATCTACCGAGAACACGCAGTGATTTCCATACTGTTGCGCTACCACCAGAAGAGGCAGATTTAATGAAATTCATTTTGAGTTGGCGTACATGATTGATAACTTCAGTACGCAGTCGGTAATACTTGGCAGTCTGACCACATGAAAATGCCCTGTCACGGTCATCTATCAAGATCTTAAGCGACATCTTCATCCAAGGTGGATCGTCAAAATTGAGATTAACAATGAATATAGTCCGTAAGTTTTACATGTCAACATTTTATGGCTACTGAACTGAGAGCCTAACTAGCCTGCCTGACTGTGATACAATTTTTGATGCATCATGTGATTAACATCATCAGTTAAGGTTCAGGAAATCAAGTTCCTATATCCCGACAATTTCCTTTTGTATTTTAAAAACTTTATCGCTAGGTCACATTGTTGGTCATTTAAGGTTCATCGTATAGGCTATACGCAAGCCTGTACAATTCTTACTTTTATACCTTCGATTGTTTTCCGGATTTTACTAATACCTTAAATTCAACATATCTAGACAAACCTTTTTTCCCCTCCTTGGAGACTTGTATTCTACGGATTCCAATGTTTCGTCCTATCAGCTGGACTATGGGCAAGTATATGCAGTTGTTACATTTATTATACCTTCTATTGTTTTCCAGATATTAGTGATGAATTGCAAGCAACACTTATTATCAAGATTGTTGTTTTTTGCCGTGATTTTTTAAGTGCATTTGTAATTGTTTTGACTACAATTTGTTAACACACCTTTGTACAGGCATTTTTCAGGCGATGGTCCTCTTTTCTTTCTAAACACCTTGTAGTTGTTTTTTTCCTATATGCGTTTTCGGACTGTCCCCGATCATTATCGTATTGTAAGATATTCGGCCTTCATTGCATAAATGTCGCAAGTCCATTTTTATCTCATCTGACCTTTCTATGCTGTGCTTCCTACTGTTATAGAGTATGTAAAAAAATGAGAACTCGAAATCCATCTGTCGTCCTTCTCCAATGTCAGCATTTGGATTTGGTGCAGCTATTGATTCTTGGAGTGCCGCCTACATTAAGCTTTCCACCCGATGACCTTTATCGACGTACACGGCCCTTTTTCCACGAGTTTTGCGCACCATTCTCAGTATATTTTCACATTTTGTGATGGATAATGGCATTTCTTGAAACAATATATTGTTTTAATTGTCCGCATTTCAATGGTGAAGTGATTCAACTGACAGATGAATTTTGAAACAAAACCATCGCATCCGTTGTTGTAGTTACTGTATAATTAACCGGTATTTACCGGTCGTAGTGAGTGTTGGAGTGTCGGAAGAAGTGTGTGTTCAAACTCAGACTCGATCAGTAAGAACACTCGTTCCACCGGTTAGAGCACTGTACAAACTCATTTTCCATGTAGCACCAATTGATTTGTTCATAAATGGGCAGTATTCTTGTAGTTACTGTACAATAACCGGTATTTACCGGTCGTAGGAGTGCTGGAGTGTCGGAGAAGTGTGTGTTCAAACTCAGACTCGATTAGTAGAACACTCTTCCACCGGTTAGAGCACTGTACAAACTCATTTTCCATGTAGCACCAATTGATTTGTTTCATAAATGGGCAGTATTCTTGTAGTTACTGTACAATGACCGGTATTTACCGGTCGTAGGAGTGCTGGAGTGTCGGAGAAGTGTGTGTTCAAACTCAGACTCGATTAGTAGAACACTCTTCCACCGGTTAGAGCACTGTACAAACTCATTTTCCATGTAGCACCAATTGATTTGTTCATAAATGGGCAGTATTTTTGTAGTTACTGTACAATAACCGGTATTTACCGGTCGTAGGAGTGCTGGAGTGTCGGAGAAGTGTGTGTTCAAACTCAGACTCGATCTGTAGAACACTCTTCCACCGGTTAGAGCACTGTACAAACTCATTTTCCATGTAGCACCAATTGATTTGTTCATAAATGGGCAGTAATTCTTGTAGTTACTGTATAGTAACGGTATTTACCGGTCGTAGAGTGTTGGAGTGTCGGAGAAGTGTGTGTTCAAAACTCAGACTCGATCAGTAGAAACACTCCTTCCACCGGTTAGAGCACTGTACAAAACTCATTTTCCATGTAGCACCAAGTACTTTTCTTGAAAAAACTTATCATTTTTTTGAAATAAGTCGGTTTTTTGGGCTGTTTTAATTTTACCGGTTGTTCGGTGTAGGGAAAGGTGCTGGAAGTTGCTGTTACAAACTCAGATTTTTTTTTGTGCTTGTATCTAAATTTTTCCATCGAGAATGCTGTTACAAACTCGCTAACTAGGTTAGCACACCAATACTTGCAAATTGCTAACCATTTTTCTTTCGAAATTTAAATTTGATTTTGAAGATGAAGGAGTTCGAATTTTTGAAAAATTTTTGTCTGTACAAACTCTGCGTCATTAATAGTACCTGTACATGTGGTTTTCTATTCTGTACAAAACTCTATTCAAAAGTTGGTGTTGAAGTTGGTGCTAACTTCAACGACATCCTGATCACACGCAAGGTAAATTCCTCTTGAGGTTCAGCAGGAAAGCAGTAGAGCAGGTCATCGAGTTTTCCAATTTAATAAACATTACCTCATCAAGGCCTGTCAGACATGGAGTATCTGTAAAATATGAATCATTTCATTCTGCTTTATGCTATCAATGATCAGTCCAATTCCGTTGTAATAATTCGTCTTTTCAAACTCCATAAATGCACATATCTCACATTTGGAAACACTTCCGACTGCATTTCCTTTGAGTTCATTTAATAAAATTCGAAAGTGTATGTACATTTGGGATTTAATATTTGCGTACTTACCACTACCAACCAATATACCTACTCTTTTGGGCAGTGCCTATTGTTATTATCACACGCATAAAAAGTATTCTTATTAATAAAGGCTGAGCCATTAAAGTAATAGTAATCCATGGGAAATTGGTAATTAGCAAACTGCATTATTACCTCTCCAAGGTTGTCATGACACTGAGGATTTGTAAGCGGATTTTTCCTTCTGTATAGCTATCATGATCAGTCTCAAATGATCAGTGTAAATTTCTCAAAAGTGCAAAACTTTCATATTTAAAATGTGGTGCTGGGTCTCAACTCGAGTTCATTTAGTAAAATCGAAACTGTATACACATTGAGCATTTGATTAATACTGAGTTGCTACTCTACCTAATATACTTCATGAATACGATTTTGAATATGAAAATTCCCTTATAGCAGCATGTCTATTTGAAATAATTAAAAATCGGAAAACAGCAGTGAAATCGTAGTTTATGCATAGGCCTATTTGTTGACTTGAGCTCCTTTTCCAGGTAGGCTACACTTATTGATCGATGTATCACAATATGCAATCGTCAATACTAAATGCTGATACAGCATCACTTAATGTTACTCAGTTTTCTTTTCAATACACGTTTCTGGAACAGTATCTAGTGCAGCAGAATTTAACTTGGATCGTATAGCGAAAAACAAAACTACAAGAACATTATATTGACTTTTTTCACCATTATATGATGATCTCTTGGATTTCACTGTGTCAGTTGATTCCAAAGGCTTCAAGTGCTTTTTTGATGACTTGTATGTTACACGCATAAGTTAATGCCTGTAAAGTTCCTGTTTCCAACGAAGCTGTGCTTAGGTTGCATTTATAGAAGCAATTTATTTAGGTGAATTTGCCGAGAGCTAACTTTCCATTTGAGAATGTGACTTTCTATTACTTTGAATTATTTGTTCTCTTTCATGGGGCAACCACGCTACAGCTGAGAGAAAAGGGAAGAAAAGCGAATAAAGTTTTTAGATAAAAGATGCAATCATCGATTGAGCATCGACTTTTAAGGGAGTCCATAAAATCGACTGATTATACATTAAAAATCTGAATAAGAGACAATCAGTATTTACATCACAAACCATGTTACATTGCTCAGAATATAGTGGAGCTTACGAATCTCACATCAAAAAACAAATGTTCGTATATCTAAATGTTCAAATCATATGCTCGAACGATCGCCTAGTCAATCGTCGAATAACCTGATTTATGATTTGTAATACCGTAGTAGTATATCTTCGGTGTCATCCATTCCAAGAACCAAGTCGAGAGGAGTCAGATCAGGTGCAACGTATGGAGGCCACTCTGAATCACATCCTCGGCTCATCACGTGATTTCTTAATGTTGGAACGTGGAAGTTTAGTTGCAAAAAAGGTGGGGCGCTGACTTACATAAACACGTACGCTTTTGCACAAGTTAAGGACGTGGTTGTTGCAAAAGCATTCGGCGAAAAGCATCATCAGTCACTGTCCTGGAGATGAAAAATCCAAACTTTGCAAAAAAACTCATCAAGACTCATAACGTAGGTGATTGAATAGATTTTGTGATACTAGCTGGCGGTTTTTGACATCTCTCAGGATGCGGCAATAATGGCGCGAATTAACCATTTCATCGAGAGGAAAAAATACACCTTGTCAAACCTGACGATATCATCGATAACACGGTGATTATCCAGAAACAATCTCGCGAGTTCACAGCTTTGACTTGTCGGCTGGTTGAAGTGCTTGCACAACTTGTAATTTGCAAGAAGTATCATGTCAGACAGAGCATTATATGAAGAGGTCTTTGAAACTAGTAACAAACCTCTTCAAGCTACTTGCGAACTGATGTGATTCCTAGCTTGGATTTTGAGTTGATTGTCTTCGACCAACTCGATTCACAATAATAATCGCGATACTTCTTTTCACTCCCCTCACCTCACATTCTCAGAATTTTCTCGCTCCTAAGCTGTAGTCTCATTTCATGACTCACCGTTGCAGAAGCGCTCCTCTGGATTTGAAGAAAATATGCAGCACTTTCTTCTTTGGTCGTTCACTGCAGACAAAAATTCCACGAAGTTCATGATCACAACTGTAATTTTGCATTGCTGAAATGCGCCTCCGAATCTTATATTCTAACTAGTATCCAGAGCACCAATCCTTCATGCCAGGATATAAGTAAAACGTCGCAGTACTGTTTTGCTATCCTTCTATAATAATAATAATAAAAAATAATAATAATAACAATAATAATGGTGTTTATTTCTCGATAATGATAATCATACAGACATTTGTTCTACATTTCGTTAACATCATGCATCTACATATTGAAATGATGTTAGAATATGTACATAGAAATTTCTGGATAAGACATTGTTCATAAAAAACCAAATGAAAATAAAATAAAAAAGTAGGTGTATACGTTCAAAAGATCCCCTTTGCAAATCCCTCCTTGCGAATTTTGTCACGAAGGTACGGGAATAAATGAACATTGCCTCTTCTTGTAATGGCATTTTTTGCACTAAGAAGTGTGTCGAATACTCGCTGCAGTCCGTTTCGGAATACGCTTGTGCAGCAGATGCAGACGATTGCCTGAGATTTTCTTGTATAGCTTCTTACTTATGCTTTCCCTCCTGTAAGTCAAGGAGTCTACACTGTCACCGCCGTTGTATCCAACAATATTGAAAGCGCGTTTTTGTATTTTGTCAAGTCTGACTTTCAACTTCTTAGGCAGTGAAGCAAACACAGGGCAGGCATATTCAAACACAGAGCGTATTAACGCATTGTATATCAAAATCTGATTTTGTTTGGAGGTATGCCGCTTTATTTTCCGCAAGATGTACAGGCGACGATGACAACGCATAGAAACATCTGTTATGTGATCAGTCCAATCTAGATTGCAATTGATAGTGACACCAAGTATCTTCACTTTTCTGGAGATAGGAATGGAGTATCTGCTTTGAGGAATTTCACCATTCTTCAGACATGACAGTAGCGGTTGTAGAAGAATGGCCTTTTCGGAAACCATGCTGACTTCCATAATTTTCTACGATATTTGACTGCATCTTGTTCAAAATGATCTTTTCGAATATCTTTGCTTGAACGCACAGAACTGAAATTGGTCTAACTTTCAGAATATCTGGCTTTAAAGTTTTGGGGATCGGTGAGATAACGGTAGTCTTCCAAGACATTGGGACTGTTCTTTGCTTAATCGAAAAATTATATAGTTTCATTAGTGGCAAGGACAGAAAATCTGACAGTTCCCTGTCAATTCTCATTGGGATTTCATCAAAGCCTCCAGATTTCCGAAGAGAGAGTTTTGAAAGTTCATTGATTACATCCTTTTCAGTGATCATGATGTTCCAATCCCCGTCAGGATACTTGCATGCTTCAATTATTGATCCTTCGTAGCACCTACCAAATGCTTCCTCAAATCCATCAGCAAAGACATCCGCCAATTTTGCTGCATTTTGCTGACTCGATTAATTTCGCTCTCTTGACCAGTTCTTCTTTGTTTGAGACCTGTGATTTCCTTGACAACCTTCCACCACATTTGTTTTTATCATTCTTTAATTTTTTGTATGGTAAAGTTCCTTTGACCTTCAAAATTTCACTTTTTTCAATTTAGCTTGTTACTTTTATTGTAGAGGTACGAGTATTTCTTGTTACAATAAGCTTCACATCGGTGGTAAATGAGTGGACTTAAGTTTAAGGGCGTGAGCCAATCTTTATCCTTTGGGGACGTCATCTTGGGACCGTTCGTTGTTGGAATACAATCATCATTAAGGTTGCTGGAGTAATCTCAGTGAACTTTATCCGCAATTGATAATCGACATGTTTCATCATCACGGTAACAAGGTATTCCTTTCCACTTTTTACGCTCCAGTTTGTAGGGCAAGTATTTGAAGACTTAGATCGGCGGGAAAATCGAAATAGTTTGTGATAATGTACATGGGGTCGTCCATGTCGGTAGAAAGGAAATGGGATTCGTCGCATCTAAAATACTTGATCCTGACTTGCCTATTGGCGCGTAGTAGTAAGGATACATCTTTCAACTGGATAGCAGGCCTGATGCTGATTCAGATAGGGAGGATGTGAATCCAAGATTTTATCTCTTCGAGTGGGTTCGCACACTGCTTGATCCACCATGCACAACTCTTCACAAATTTCTTTTGTGCTTTAGGTGATTCAGATCATCCGTGAAAAGAATCATAACAATTATAGGGGCCAGGGCTTTTCTATTAACAGTCCTATCAACCGGAATAATAGACGCGGTCTTGAATCATGGCAAGTTTTGCTTTGTGTTAAATTCCGGTTGGTATATACAGACCAATTTATGGAATAAAGACGATGATTTCACATCTTTCCCAGTTACCTAATAGCACGCATATCGGAAAGTTCGTTGACAGCATTCTCCACAAAAAACGACATTGTTTTGTATATAAAACATCGACGCCTACTCCCTTTCGTCCAGTGCGATCTCTTTTAACAAACGACGGAATCATGAGTGCCAATTGAGTTTGAGTCAATTGATGAGTCCTACCATGTTTGGACAAGTAACGATATCGGTTTTCAATGTTTCTGATCGTCGAATGCAAGTTCATCGTACTTTTATTTCCCTATCAGGGAGCGAGACATTCGACAGTAGAATTCTCTGGAAAGTGATGGGCCCTTTGTTATCAAGTAAAAACGGGGGGGGGGGGGGGGGGGGGGGGGGGGGGGGGGGGGGGGGGGGGGGGGGGGGGGGGGGGGGGGGGGGGGGGGGGGGGGGGGGGGGGGGGGGGGGGGGGGGGGGGGGGGGGGGGGGGGGGGGGGGGGGGGGGGGGGGGGGGGGGGGGGGGGGGGGGGGGGGGGGGGGGGGGGGGGGGGGGGGGGGGGGGGGGGGGGGGGGGGGGGGGGGGGGGGGGGGGGGGGGGGGGGGGGGGTGGGGGGGGGGGGGGGGGGGGGGGGGGGGGGGGGGGGGGGGGGGGGGGGGGTGGGGGGGGGGGGGGGGGGGGGGGGGGGGGGGGGGGGGGGGGGGGGGGGGGGGGGGGGGGGGGGGGGGGGGGGGGGGGGGGGGGGGGGGGGGGGGGGGGGGGGGGGGGGGGGGGGGGGGGGGGGGGGGGGGGGGGGGGGGGGGGGGGGGGGGGGGGGGGGGGGGGGGGGGGGGGGGGGGGGGGGGGGGGGGGGGGGGGGGGGGGGGGGGGGGGGGGGGGGGGGGGGGGGGGGGGGGGGGGGGGGGGGGGGGGGGGGGGGGGGGGGGGGGGGGGGGGGGGGGGGGGGGGGGGGGGGGGGGGGGGGGGGGGGGGGGGGGGGGGGGGGGGGGTGGGGGGGGGGGGGGGGGGGGGGGGGGGGGGGGGGGGGGGGGGGGGGGGGGGGGGGGGGGGGGGGGGGGGGGGGGGGGGGGGGGGGGGGGGGGGGGGGGGGGGGGGGGGGGGGGGGGGGGGGGGGGGGGGGGGGGGGGGGGGGGGGGGGGGGGGGGGGGGGGGGGGGGGGGGGGGGGGGGGGGGGGGGGGGGGGGGGGGGGGGGGGGGGGGGGGGGGGGGGGGGGGGGGGGGGGGGGGGGGGGGGTGGGGGGGGGGGGGGGGGGGGGGGGGGGGGGGGGGGGGGGGGGGGGGGGGGGGGGGGGGGGGGGGGGGGGGG
>CAJQUW010016886.1:0-17500 GCA_907163375.1 Prostheceraeus crozeri | reverse complement strand
GGGGGGGGGGGGGGGGGGGGGGGGGGGGGGGGGGGGGGGGGGGGGGGGGGGGGGGGGGGGGGGGGGGGGGGGGGGGGGGGGGGGGGGGGGGGGGGGGGGGGGGGGGGGGGGGGGGGGGGGGGGGGGGGGGGGGGGGGGGGGGGGGGGGGGGGGGGGGGGGGGGGGGGGGGGGGGGGGGGGGGGGGGGGGGGGGGGGGGGGGGGGGGGGGGGGGGGGGGGGGGGGGGGGGGGGGGGGGGGGGGGGGGGGGGGGGGGGGGGGGTGGGGGGGGGGGGGGGGGGGGGGGGGGGGGGGGGGGGGGGGGGGGGGGGGGGGGGGGGGGGGGGGGGGGGGGGGGGGGGGGGGGGGGGTGGGGGGGGGGGGGGGGGGGGGGGGGGGGGGGGGGGGGGGGGGGGGGGGGGGGGGGGGGGGGGGGGGGGGGGGGGGGGGGGGGGGGGGGGGGGGGGTGGGGGGGGGGGGGGGGGGGGGGGGGGGGGGGGGGGGGTGGGGGGGGGGGGGGGGGGGGGGGGGGGGGGGGGGGGGGGGGGGGGGGGGGGGGGGGGGGGGGGGGGGGGGGGGGGGGGGGGGGGGGGGGGGGGTGGGTGAGATCGAGTGATGCACCTGTACATCTTCTTCAGCATGAATTTCACCCTTCCCCACATTACAAACTTGTTCTCTCAAGATCTCGGCGTCTTTTGAATTCTTCCCTCTGTTTCTTTTGCACTTTTGCTTCTTCTTCGTCAAGTCTGTATTTATGTATACATGTTTGCAAGTTCTCTGACTTCTTCATGTCTCTGGACTTCACCGCAATACTTCATTTCGAATCGAGACGCTGCCGCACTTGACCCGCAATAAATCGCGGCCCTTTTCCACGCACCATTTTTCCGATACGAGTTTACTCCATTTAACCAGCAAACACTGTTTCCCGCTGCCATCCTTGATTGAAAACAGATTGCTTACATTGTGGCTTATCACTCATTTCTTGACGACTTCTTTGAGCCGTATTCCTTTCCAACTGCTCTCATTGTATTTCCAGACTACTCATCAATGCTCCCTTGCCTATTCCGCACTTGCGTTTTAAGTTTTTAAACAATTTTTTTTTCTTGTTATCTCTGAGGTGACGGCACTTTGGTATATTCATTTTTCAACGTTCCGTCATGCATGATTAGCCCCAACACACCCGCGTTCGCCATTACTTTCTTCTTTACATCTGAAATATCCTTTCTGCCACCCCCCCCCCACCCCCCCACGTTTTGTTCTGTCGTGATAGATTCAAAGCTGGATTCTCAATACTGAGCAATACTCCATTGTTGAAACGATCAGTCCAAACGTGTAATGCATCTGGACACACCATTTCATCACTTCCTCTCTGTGAGATTCAATTAAACTCTCTCAGTTCAATTATTGTAACAGGCCTTAGTATCTCGTTTTAGACGCGTCAGGTGTAGGACTGCACAAGCCCATTCTCAAGCTCAATGTGATAAGATTTCGACGACATTTGTTGAAGAGTAGGAATATCGTGGGGCGGGTGGGGGCAATTAGACATAGTTATCATAATCACCCAAGGTAGGGACTAATTATTTGAGGTCAACGGTAGTTGAATTGTGGGTAGGAAACAAAGAACGGCTATTTTTTTAGACATGCCACCTTATATCGGTGACATGCTCAGTCATTCATAGACATCGTCTGTAGAATATTCGTACTACAAAGTTGTGCTTCGGACAATAGCAACAACTAAACAAGATCGTGGTAATCATTCGAATGCTATAATTATAGGTTAAGTCTTCTCAAAATGCTTCAACAGAATTTTCAGTTGCTGCATAAATATATTATCTATATTTTTCTATAACTTTTCTTAGATTTTATATTTATATATGTTTATGACGTCTCGATGTACTTACTCTTAACAGTGTCGCTAGAACGGCTTTCATGAGATAACTTATCAAAACATCTGCCATCAATTTCCAAACGACATTCTCCAAAAGCAGCATTTCTGAAAAAGCTGGAATTCAAAATTTAAACTGCCATTCTACCAATTAACAAGATGACCGAGTTAGTAAAACTGAATTCTCCAATGGAATTCCTCCATTGTATAACTGATTCCGCCAATTGTGACTTCGAATACAGTCGTATTCTGAATTAACATCGTGAGTTTCTTACTTAACTCGTCATCAAAAAAATTCCCTTGACTCAGAATTGCTATCTAACACAAATATTTGATTTCGCGTAAACTCGTCCAAATCGCTCGGTTGACTCGTAATAAAAATTGGTCTCAATATCTGGGAAGGTTTCTTGGAATAAGGATCGTCAACATTTAATAATCTTTTACAACGCAGTTTTCCAATATTTTCGTTCAACACCGCTCCTGCATACTCCTTTAACAGCTGAACTGGTGTTGAACTCATGATTGGACTTCTGGAAGTGTGCTATATATTGTAGTGTTTGCGGGTAATTGTCATGTAGTAAACCTACCCAAGAAAAAGAACACGAAGATTAACCGAAAGACACTGGACATCCGGCAGCAGAATAAAATTTTAACCCCCTGAATTAGCCTATCGCATGTTTGGCCTATAAGCCTAGGGCCTAGTAAAGCGTCTACATTATGTGGTCGCCCTATGTACAGCCTATATGTAAAGAACTTATTCATACACGAAGTAAAATATAAAAACATGCTACGGAACTAAGATGATAGTACTTTATGTATAGGAATACGGTGTAGCCATATGTAACCTGCGATGTTTTTGCACAGATACCACGTCAACTTTAAAGGCCTGCCGATAAAATGGCTCTCCCAATATGCAAAGCTTGGGCAGCCTTACAATAAGTCCAGCAGCAGATAAGAGGCGCTAAGTTTAGCATGGAACTCTGCACATGTACTTATGCTCCATTAATGTACGATCGCACCCCATAGCAATCTCCCGTAAGCATTGTTTGATCGAGCCAGGACAGTACAGTTTTAGCACTTCTAGCGCGAGACAATACGCGCTGCAACTAAGAGTCAGCAATTACGGCGGATGTGATGACTGTTAAAACATGGGAAATGTTTACTGAATACCAACGCGGCGCGACGAGAGGGGACGATTATAGTTTGCCCACGCCGCTCATACCTACAGTTGTCCTTGCGCTGGCCGCTTGAACACACGGCATGTTGAACCGCTATAGCATGTTTCTGTTTGTTCCCCTGATCATGAAAGTTAGGGTCCTATCACATTGTTTAGCTCCTCTGAATACATACAGACGCCATGAGACGCAAGGTCTATTATAACAGGTAATGCCAGACATATCCCCATGTATGTTGCAGTAATGTCTACTCCGCTCTAACCACGGAATGTTTAGGGCCCATGTGTAATTACATGACGCAGGTTTACGCGTACATTTAAGCGTGTCATGTTACCACCTAGTGTGGTTTCTTGCACAGCAGGGCATGAAATTGTTTAGCAATGATATTATATCAACAGCTGGCCGTCGTCGCGTGCAGCCCTGGACCATAGGCCTTCCACTCGGGTCATTGGAATATTATTTACTATAACTCAGCTCACTTTTTTATGCTATCAAACATTAATTTTCATAAAAGTTTGAATTTTCAATAACAATTTCCACGAACATTTTTTAAGGCCCAAGTGAATGTGCCACCATGAGACAGTCGATTGCTCCATGTCTCTTAAAACCGCCTTACTCATCCTCGGAAGTGATTACTATATCCCCTCTCTGTCCCAGAACCACATTTTCTCCGGAGAAAAAAGGAGGCAAGGTTAAACAGCTTCTAGCGGATTTTCTCATGGCCGGTCAGCCGCTCCACAAATGTTTAGAAATTATTGATGCATTAAAATGTCTTGCGTATTCGACCCGTATCCGCGCCCTTTGTCTCTAGTGAGCACTTTCAATTTTTATATCAGGTGTTAGGGCCTAACTACATTGCTTGGACGACCGTCATCTTTTCAGTATATTCCTCTTCGGGACAATGCTGCGTGGTTAGGATTCTCATCTGCAAGTACTAAACCCTTTAGTGTCCATCATCCAGAGTGCTGTCGCTAAGGAAACATCATTGGGGGTGGTGGTGTTTGCTAAAGTGTTTACCCTGATTTACCAACTTAGAGCCAAAAATTTGCCTGATTATTGGCACACAAACACAACGCAAATACTCACACACATTCCGAACAAAATGTTTCATGTTTATATCCTACAGAAGAGGTACCTGCAGTGTTGGATTTGATTTTAGGGAGGGAAAGTGGGGAAGTTTCCCCCTCGCACTGCCTCATCTCAATCCCCAGCACTGGAGATTCGCAACCTTCCTTCCCTGAGTGGGAAGAGATACTTTCACAAGTAGATAGGCTTTTTACTGATTGCCTTCACACCAGATTGATTGAGCCATTCCAGTTTCATTATCTTTAGGTGAATATGAGCGAATCGATTGATCAGGCGCAGGCCTAGTTTCCTCACGATTCTTCCATAAGCTTAAATTGTCTTATCATCATTAAAATTGACCTTTTGCGTTCATAAAGATAACAAATAAATTCAGAGAGGAAGCAGAGAAAGTGCTGAATGAAATAATTAGAATGGTAGCGAAACTCATTCACATAAAAAAGAGTGGACATCCAGAAATGCTAATCTTGATTCTTTTCAGGGTCTTGATGACAACACACACCTGCTATTTTATTCATATTAATGTAATAGAACTCTTCACAATCAATAAAATCAACGTTTGGGCAACATTGTTTAACTTTCACTCTGTGAATATTGACAAAAGCCCGAATTTTGTGAATTCATTATAGGTCTCAATATACAATAAATGTACAGAATGATCATTCTGCGGATTGTTTTGTGCTGGATCTTCACATGCGAGGACCTACTATGAATTTCTGATTGCACAACCGGGTATCCACGCATCCCCCTTATTTGAAGCATTATTTAACCAAATGCGGGCGCGGCACCAAATGCATGCCATCAGGGAGGAGTGTCCCTTTCAAGATCAAAATGCGGCCCTATCTCCCCCCTACTTTCTTTCCACCATTTATGGTCTCAACTGTTTTTCAAAATAATTCGCGGGCGTTCTGTAGTGCGAGGATGGTAGTGGTGATATATGGAATCAATGTCACCACCTTTCTTTCTTTTTGATCACCCCTTTTTTCCGTAGGCTTTTGGGTTGCAAGCGTTGACCCCAAAACTTCCGTTCGAAAAGCTTCCCCTACTGCTATCTATGACTCAAATCCAACACTAGGTACCTACTAATCATCCCTAATCGGTCGGAAATGACGCTAATAAAATGAAAATAATTTAAATGCGTGGTTATTTAAGTGGCCAATGAAATGCCGATGGACGTTAAGTTTAATTTCGTGCGCAATTGGATCCCGTAGTATCGACTGTTAAGGAAATTTTCGACGGTGTTTGCATCGAGAAAGTTAACACGCTGTTCTTGACAATAAACTTCTACGCACAGAGAAGAACGGTGGTGCCCTTATTCATACCGTTGCGCTTTCCGCGTGTGCGCGCTGTGAATGACTCGTAAGAGGAAGGTTTGATGAAATACCACCGTAACGAGTGACGTCATCAGTAATGGACAAAAGACCGTTCCAGGACACACTAAAATCAAAAAAAATTCTAAGTACCGTTTTACAAAAACGGACATAAATTTATGAATTTGCAAGTCCCTTTTTCAGTGTTTCTTTAAGACCTATATTCATGTATATAGTCCTTTCAAAAAAAAAAGTACCTTTTTTGAAAAATGGTACTTTTAAAATAAACGCATAAATTCCATGTATTTGACCCCTTTTAAGGTTATGAAGACTAAATTATTACCAATCGGCTTAAGCCCAGAGGAGCTTCGCTCCGATTTGGCGCGTTTTTAAAATACCAATTTTTCAAATTTTTCAAAATCTCAAAATTTGTGATTATGCCATTTTCACCCCCAAAAATCGAGGAACCGTTCCAGGGACTACCTGAAAATAATAATAAGTTAAGGAATCTCCACAATTTGTGATTATGTCATGGTTCACCCCCGCCAAATCATCTATGACCGTTCTAGGGACGACCGATAAATATATCAAAGTTCGAGAATTTCAACATTCATGAATTTTGTATCCATCTTTCGGTTTTTTGAAAACATACTATCATGTGACTAGCTGGAACGCGGAGACTGTTTCCAGGCTTCGCCGTTAAAAACGTTTTCTTTAAAAATGGAAGTCTAAAAAAGTGGGAAGGAACTTCAGTAAAGGAAGGATCAAAATGGATAGGAATTTCAGAAATCGGATGAAACAAATGTGGGAAGGAACCTCAAGAATATATCTTCGTTATCTCACATTAAACTTTTACGGAGCAGCGTGTTTCTTTCTTTTTTCTCTCTCTCTCGTTCCTGTTGTTAAGGAATATTGTATCACAAGGACCTGCATTATTTAAACACAATTGCTTGTCTTCAATGAGGAATAATTCCCATATGCTTTTATAGAATGACTTGTCTCCCGCTAATGGAAAAATACACCAACTGTCGCGCCATGTCGACCATTTATCGACAAAACTTTCCTGACATCGGCGCGACAGTTGGTGGATTTTTCATTCAAGCAATTGTCGCATGAATGATTCGTTTGGAAATCCCAAAAATGAAGAGAATGGGAATCATTTCTCTCCCCTCCTTATATGTCGATTGTGTTTAGAGTGTTGTATTTTGTTCTTTTGTTTTCATGTAGTGTGATTGAGATTGTCAAACTCGCATGATGCGCCTTAGTTGTCTGTGATTTTCACCTTACCCCCCTATCAGCTGAAACAATTTTAGCAGCTCCGTACACGCTTATTCTTTTGAGAAAGGTTCTGAAATAGATTTCTATCTCCATTTAAATGAGAAAAGTTAGAGCAATTCCTAACAAATATACAGGCAAACATAACCACAACTTACAATTCGATTTTAAATGTGATTGCCTAACGCAATTGCGGACTCGAAAGAATGACACATCTCATTGATGAGTAATGACTTACTTATTGATAAAAAGATGTACGAAACACCAACCTTTATAATACAATGCATACAATGTAACGTTTAAAATTTAGATTAAATTAAATAATTTCAAACCTCTTGAATAAGTAGTAAAGAAAGATTCAGTAGCAGACCGTTTTAAATTCAATACCCTCCCCAAAGTAGTAAGGAATTCATCATTATTATCAATGTTTAATTCAATACCGACCTCTGACTAAGTAGTAGAAGAAAGACATCATTAGAGAACGTTTTTTAAATCCACATTCCCCCACTCTGAACATCTTGGGCTTCCTTAATAGAAATTGTCTTTATTATAAAATGGAGCAACATAAATGGTTTTTTAATTATATGGACACAGGACAACAACGAATTTCGATTTAAATAAGTTTTCTAATCAATTGGGAATAAAGAATCCTTTTCATGTTCTAATGAGAAACGCATTACAAGTCCTAAAAAATAGGCCATCAGGAACCTTCCGTTCCCGGAACAAGTGTCATCAATAATTGTAAATTCATAACGATACCCCTCTTCACACTTCCGACCACAAAAGGCGTAGAAACATGGGTCAGCCCAAAGGTATCCTGTTAGTAAAACGGCAGATAATTATTATTGGATCATACGGGCTTCCACCTACTAAATGAAGTAAAAGAATTACTTGGAACGGGAATACAATACGTTTCAAAATCAAAAACGGGGGGAACAACTTAATTGTGGACAATTCATGTCTTTATGTTTTTATTTAAATTACAAAAACCGGTAGTACCATTTCTAGATCTTATGTTAGAGTTAAATAATCTATAACTCAAAGCGAAGCTAGCTATAATGGGCCACCTTAAGGTTTAAAGCTCTGTTTTCTGTAATTCATTTAGTAAATACGGCCTCCGCGATAGTCACCTCATTATCTAAAATCTTTAATATCATAAGTACATAGGATAACTTTTGACTTCTATTTTGCAAACTACAAATATTTTCTTTAGTCCAATATGCAACAAAGCCTTTTTCAGAATTTGTATCTTATATTTAAATATTCTAACTTTATCTCAATTTTAAATTTCGGGATTTAAGTTTTCTGCAACATTCGGGATTACTTCATTCGAATATTAAGCTCGAATATTTTCTTTGTATTAAATCAGGGGTAGTTCTGAAGCATTCTTTGGGGTTTCTTCAATACCTGAATGAACTTTATTTATTGTACTGCTCTACAATTCCTGGTAATATTTTTAACCATTTCTGCTTTCCTTGCTGACGTAATTTCTTGCCGAAAATTTTATTTTTAAACGTCCGATTGAATCTTTCGTATCACTATGACTTTTTCTGCGTTTTCAGTTGAATAAAACAGGTTTCAATAGTGGCATGAACCGTTTCGGTTATATAAAAATTCCGATCCATTATCAACAAAACAATTTCCTTGGCTTTCTATTATTCTGCTTTAAAGATTTCTTCAACAACGCATAATTCTCAACTGCAGTAGACCACTTTTCTTTTTTTAAAGTTGTACCACCAAGCGTATCGTGTATTAAAATCTATAACGAGCTCATGCGTATTTGTAGTCAAGACTTTGTCCTTAGAACCTTCGGTTCGGTCCTGTTTCATTGCATCTGTGAATAGTTCAGCACCTCACTAATTATCATCTTTGATTTAAAATACTGTTACTTTTAATAATAATATTTAGGCTTTCTATATTCTTTATGAATTTTCAGATGGATAAACGTCTGAATTATGCTTTTTTCATTTAACAACACTGACCGAATAATACTTATAGCTTGTAAAGCTTTCTTTAACAAACATTTTCAATTTTTCTCTAATGTTAGGATTCTGAAGAACTTATATAATTCTTGATCATTTCTGGTACAGCTGCATGACACGAGCTCCACTCTAGATCTTGACTGTCGAGTAAGCTAAATCGCATGTAAGCGGCGGCATCTACTCTATTTATTGGCTTCTCTCACCTGGTTTTTGGATTATTACTTCTCATCTAGGTCATACTCGCTAATCGAGTTCCTGGACCTGTATATGAATGACCAGGGAAGCCTGTTTTTCTTTTCGAATCATTCTACTCCAAATAAATCCAGGGAAAGTTTCTCTAATGTTTTTTGTATATCACCACCCGACCCCCCCTGGTACTGCCCGCCAATAACTTTGTTCTTTGTCACCTCCAATATGCTGACAGTTTGAGTTTTTATTTTTGTTTTAATAGATAATTTAATAAATCTAATACTTAGCCAATTTTTAATTTAATTAAATTTTCTGAATTTGTGGAATTTTGCTGGTATCCATTTTAAAAGATAAAAAAAATTTAAGAAAAAAGATAAAATAAAATGAAGTGTTTTACCGAAAAAAACAAAAGGTTCTGAGGTTATTACCTTATCCACTACTAAGGACTTAGATATATCTCCAGAACCATCTTTAGTTTTCTTTAATTTCAATTAAATCATCAAATTGTGGAGAATATTTTTAAGAACTCCGTTTTCCTTCATCAAACTAATTTTAATTTTACTAATAAAATTATCTACTACTATCCTTCACCTAGCAACTTTCCTCTAACTCTCTGTTATGACGTTTTTGTTTCTTCTAAAATCTGCCTTCTCTGATTTATTTTTATTTACTGCTTGGACAATACCAGCTGTTCCGCCTGCACCACTTCCTGCAGCTGCTATGCCATCTATTATTAGGGGAATTAATGGGAGAAATACCGCCATTCTTTTCTTCTTGTAAATGAATATTCTCTATCATTGCGTTTACTTATGTAATACTTTTTTTTGTTAATCGTATTAGTTTTAGGGGCTATTTTTGTCACAATATTACGTAATTTTAATTCAAACAGTTTTATTATTAATATTACTTTTCGCTTGCGACATTTTTAATAAAAAATTTTAAGTTATCAAAGTAATTTAAATCTATTTCTAGTTATATAAAAAAAATTTTAAGTTAAGAATTTTTTTAATCTATTCTAGTGTATGAATTTTTAAGTTAGAATTTTTAAGTTAACAAAAAATTTTAATCTATTCTTGTTATGTAAAAAAATTTTAAGTTATGAATTTTTAACCTATCGGAGCAAAGCTCCTCTGGCTTTAGCGCGGACAAGGGTTTAGAGTTATTATCCGCTTCCTAACCATCTTTCCATTAAGAATTTCAATAGAATATTTTGCATCTTCGAGCAATAAACCATAAGCCATCAATGAAGTTGTGGAATCTTTCTTTTCAATATTAATTGTTACATCACAACCAGTCTTGATAATATCTTCAGATTGTGCACTTAAATCGAAACAGAAAATTGGATATAAAATGTCTCCAATCTCCAGGAGTTAATTGTGGTTCAACTCCAAATTCTATACAAAGATTTCGATAAGAATCATATCCTTCCATAAATTGATTATTGGTATCATCGAATCTTAAGGTTTTGGATCAATTGGATATCGAGTTTGATTTAATGAAACTTGTAAACTTCGTTCGAAATTGTATTAATATGGAAGAGATTATTGTTCTTATCAAAACTTGGAGAATTATTTCTTTGAAATGTTAGTAATAAATATCTTGGGGTATTCGCAGTTCTAGTAAAATGCCAGTTAAATATTTGTTCGGAAAAAAAACTGAACTAGCAGTTCTCTTAGAAAATTAACTGGAATTGGTTTGTTAGTATTTAATCGTTATTTTGCAATAGATCTGTTTCAACCTCTATAAAAACTAGGAGTAATATGCTTTTAATCCACCATTCAAGTCTATCAATTATTTAAATATGCTGTTTTTTCCCAGTCTGCTACCCAAAAAAGATTAATTCATTATTTTGCTGTATGTGGTATCGATGAATTATTAATTTAAATTTTAATTGATATGATATTTTTATCATAATCTAAATAACCGAATAATGGAGACAATGACCATTTACTGTCTGTTTACTTTTTTTGTTAAATTCACGTCTTTCTTTATATTGCTTCATATTATTATTTTATCTTTATATTAAAATGTTTTGCAATAATTTTCTACATCTTTCGCAATTCCTGCGGCATCTGTGCCTCCCAGCGTGAGTTAAATCATCAATAATTATTACCATCATATTAGTATCAGGAAACCAACCATTCGATTTCAAGCTTGAGATGCTTTTTTTATTATTTTTCACCAATTGTTATAAATCTAAGCATTTATTGTTTGTGATCTAATTACACTGGAGAATTCACTTATTGTTTCTATATTTTGAGTTGCAACATCTAAACGCATTTGTGTAAATAAACTTGGGAAAAAATTATTCTCTAGTGTAATATTATCAGTATCTGGTAATGGTGTTGTAAAATTAGCATCACTATATAAAGAATATTCGCAGTGTAAAATGAGTAATCAGGTAAATATAGAATAAACTCTGCTGGATTAGTCAACTTCAGATAAGATTAAATCTCCTCCAGAATTAGTGTTTACTCTACTGGGAAGATCCGGGATTCATAGCCAATTCTTCTACTATAGTCATTCCTTTTTTTTCTGATTGTAACTGGTGGTTCGAACGGAGGTCGGTCATCATCTAATCTTATAACATTTATTTTCGATAAGCGAAGACATTTTTATTGTTCAAGAAATAATTTGACTTTTCCAATCATCCTTTTGTTTTTCTCACAGATAGAAAAAATCAAATTTTACTAAAATATAAGTTTTTTGAATTTTACTAAATATAATTTTTAGAATTTTACTAAAATATAATTTTAGAATTTTTAACTAAATAAGAGAATTTTAATTTTAGAATTTTGCACGTATTAGACCAGAGCTTCGCTACAGCTTTGCTGGTTAGACAGAAGGTTGTGCTCACCGCCTGCACATTACCTCTTATTTCTTCAATTGTTTTTTCATTTTGTTTACTAATGAGTAATACCCCTCTACAGCTGATATGTTAGCAATTTTGTTTTTTGTTTCATCTGAAAGTTTTTTTTTGCCGCAATTTTTTTAGTTCTTCAGAATCAAGAGCTTGAGTTTTACGAATAGCTTCTAGTTGTTTTAATCTCGTTTTGTGATTTAACAGCATTTGGATATTTGACACTAGCTGTACTACCTATAGCAGCTGCTCCTTCTTGCAGCAGATGTAATCAAATTCTTGTATTATTTTTAATATGTTAACGATAACTACCAATACCAGAAAAGATTGCCATCCCCTTCTTTTTGGGACGGCACCTGCGATGGTTGGCCTAGGAATCTTTTCTGCTTCCGAGTGCTGATTTCTCTATTATGTCATAATGATAAACAGGATTCATTACGTGGTTCATGAGCAATTTTTTTGATTTGAAGCAAAATGTTTAAGATTGTGTTTTTATAAATTTATTAGGCATTTTTTAGAATTGTAGTAATAAATTTTGACTTTTGGGAAAAATAATAAAGCACAGGGTTGCGCGAACAGCGGCGAAGGCTCGCGATTATCAAGCGCGAGCGACAACGCGCGAGCGCGAGGAAAAAGCAGAATACGGGGCCCGAAGGCCCTGGAAGACATCTCCGTTGGACCCACTATGAACCGATTGTCCATTATAAAAAAAAATGTCTTATTTTTTGTTTCTTAACTTTTATGCAGATTGCGTTTTTGGTTTAACTTTATCAGGTCCTCCTCCTATCGTTGTGAACTATAATCATAACGTGATCCCTACCTCCATCATCGTATAACCCCAAGAGACAACCAAACCTTATGCAAACAATCATTCTTTTTTGATTTTTGTTAGTTTCTATGATTTTGTGGAACCTAATTCATAATAATTTCTTATCTGCTTATTAACTCTTCTAAGTTTGTGTTCAAAATTCTATTTTAAAAATCTCTATCTGAAGCTCTAATTTTAAGTCTCATTTTTTAATTATTAATCAATACTTTTTATATTTTGTGCAAATGTTGTTTTTAAAAATTATATTGTTAAATTTTCATTTGTAAAAAAACTTTCATATACTTTATACCTTTTTATATTTTTTAAAATTATATTTTATTTTTGTCATTTTGTTAACATTATATTTATCTTTTGATAACGAGGTAAAGGAGATACTTATTGATAAGTTAATATATTTACCAATACTCGTTTAAGATCGATATCGTTTTTCGTGATGGACAAACAACTTCGAGAGCATAACACCGCCCGTTATTAATTGCCTAGATTGCTACTTCATTCTATTGCGTCAGTGCAGCGTGCGTGATTGTACTTTAATTTCTCTAGAGAATCTATTTAACTTGCATTTTCTGCTCTGATTATATCTTCAATCGCCGTAGTTTTTTCGACCCGTCAGTTTGTTTTTTTTAAGAGCATTTTATTTGAACCTTATATTTTAAGATCATCAACGTTTTTTTTTATAGACGCATTTTTTCCTGTGTGAACTTAATCCTCTTCTTTGTATCTAAGAAACATATCTCATTTGTCTTTTAACCGTAACAGCTCATATACTGTAGTCTTTGTATATTGTTCCTTTATTTCGTTAGTATTTCTCATTGGTTAGAAATTTTATTCTGATTAATTCATTTCTTCTATAATTGCATTGATTGTTTTAAGAGTTTCTCATTTTAATATAACTTTTTCTTCTACTGAGTGAGGTTTTACTTCATTTTATAAACTGATTATATTCATTTCCTTTTTCATTTGTCTTGAAGTATTTTTAGAGAACTTCAATTCCATCAACACACTTTTGTGGAATGGTAGTTTGTGTAAACGTGTCTGGCTTTTACAATTTTTTTTTTAATTCTTTCAGGTAAGTTTTTTTATTTCATCCTTTCATAATTGGTAATCTCTTCTTTTAGACATTTTTTTCACTTGATGTTTATTATTTTTAATTACAGCAGATTGGAGTTAAATTTATAGAAAGTAATTATTAAAATTTTCTTGATGTGTGTCTTCAGAAATTTTGTTTAATGAATTAGTTATTGCTATATCTGCTTCTTGAGACATCTCCGATGCCTTTTTATGTCACAGTTTTAATAATTTCTTCGTTTTTAATGAATTTATCAATTAAGTATCCTTAGAAGCAACTTTCCTCCAATTCAATTCAGTTCAGTGGAAAAAAAAAACCCAAATACACTTCGTTTATAACTATTTTTCTTGTTTTTCTATTTGTAATTTCATTTGATATTGCGGTTCAAGTATCAACATATTGGTCGTCTATCTGACTGTTAAACTCCTGTATTTTGTTGTGGAAGAATAGAAAGATGCAACTGGAACTCAGCTAAAACGTCTCTCCTAGTTTTCATGATCATAATTTTCTACTCTCTCTTTCCTAATTCACGGATTATTCGGGCATATATGCACCTCCACCAACATCTTCCGAGTAAACATCATTTGTTCATAAACAATTAAAAATAAATTTCAATTTTGTTTCTGATTATAAAAAATACATAAATTATAATAAAAAATAAATTTTTCCTAGTAATAAAAATAAAATTTTTTCCTAAAATAAATACAAAAAATGGAAAGTGATAACTCAATAAATGTTGTCAAGTTTGCAATATGCGTTTTTTCCATTTAAATCTCAAAACACTATTGATAATGTATTCATATGAAAAAAAACACACCATGATGTGGTATTGCAATATGGAGAATCAATTACCAAACCTAATAATATACTAACCTAATAAGGATGACATCCTTGAATAATATTCAACCTCACATAGAATATTCCGTGAATAAGATATTCTCCCTCACCTAATAATAAAACGTCTTCAGTATAATAACTGATTATCAATCAGAGCAACCGGCATTACGTATGATTAAAGCATTTATATTTATTGTTCAGATAAAGTAAAAGATCCGCAAAATCTTACCTATACTTGCTAGTATAAAATACACCTAAGGCAAAATACTGCTAGACCACTCTATAAATACACACTAGGCAAAATATCGCAATAAATTATTTAGCACAACTCTAGTATTAATGTCAGATATACCTCTCCAATAATCCTTTTGTCTCAAAACTTCCGTACTCCTTTTGTGTCAAGGAATAAAATGTAGCACCAAAATAATTATATGCTCTAGAACCTCAAAATTTGCTTAGAAAGTAATAACACAAAAAAATATGTCCGGTTGTAATAAAAATATAACATCAAAAAAAATTTTGCACGTCATTTAAAAATTATGCGAACACCTCCGAAGAGGTTAAAAACATACCAAAAGATAAATTACGAAGTCAGTTATGTCGTAAATTGTAATAAAATATTTAAAATTCAAGGAATTACTAATTCTTATAATTCTTGATATAGCTGAGACTATAATTCCAGCTGAGTTAACCTCAAGTCCCTTTTTTTTTTTTCCCCCTCCTTTTTTCTTCGCTTCGCTGCCCGTTTTTCTTTTTTTTTTTTTTCTACAAGCACAATGTACAAGTTGTCACCACCAATTACTAATCACCACTAAGCGCTCTCGCCGTGTTTATGATAGTAAAAAAGCACGTGTAAGGATTGTTTCAACGTAAAAAGTATACAAAGTTAGTTGTCAAAGAACTTATATTAAAGAAAAATTTTCAGCGACATGTAACAATATGTCAAAACTTAATCAACCATAATATCAACATAATATCATTTATAGTAGTTATTTCAACTAAACTAGAGTGTTGTAGTTTCATAACTAAAATTAGTTGTATTTCAACTACTATAGTTGTGATATTTCAACTAAAAATAATTTAGTTTTATCTAAAATGTATTATGGTTTTTATAAAGAATAAAATCTGTATCCTTTATTTAAAATATTCTTTCAGCATTCCGGAAGAGAGGAGAGGTTCGGAACATAAATTCTTTTGAGATATGAGGAACTAAAAGTCCGCAACCAATTCAGGAGGTTTATCAGAGAGTTAAGAAACATTCATAAGAGTGTAAGAATGCCGAGTCCGGAGAATTAAAAAGATTAATACTCTTTCCTAAATTTTTATTTTAACCAATATTAAATGAATATCCAACGACCCAAATTTTTGGAAGATTTATATGTTCACCGGTTATAATTCCCAAAAGTAATTAAAAGTAATAAAAGTAATCTTAGTCGTCAAAAGTCTGTCTTAATGCAATAAAGACGAAATAATAACTCAATTATATGAATAACACTGAGTTTCAAGATATCACTAACCCCTAAAGATCCGAAATCTCCAGATATAAATAATATTGATAGAAAATCCTTATATATACTAAATATAATAATAATTATAGATAAACCCCATATATATAATAATATAGAGTAAAAAATATTGATGATAATATACGATAAAAAACTATTTTTAGAGGAGTACACTTCCCCTCCTAATTGCATGCTCTTAATAAAGAACAATACCACAATCCTCGATCTTACCACGTCTTTGGGACATTTTTTAAAAGTTTCAGTTGTATAAAAATATAGTTCGCATGTATTTTAATGTATTTTTTTTTTATCATGAACCCTGTTATATTGTATTGGAAAGATCAATGGGGTTACTTTCTAACAGAGGAACGCAAACGGTCGAATAATTTTTTAAACCAAGAGAAATAAAAAAACTTTTGCACTGTGATGGAAGTACTGCAGGGGGCAACAGGGGGATAAGATTAAGGATCTCTCTCAACTAGATACTAAAAATATTATAACAACGCACTAAGATATGCTTCAAGAAAATTTTATCTGTTACGATTGTTTACGGTAAAACTGGAAAGTGCGGTAATAAGGACTACGTTTCTTAAAAAAACTATAAAACCTAATATTTAAAGGATGATGACCAAAAGTACATATTTTTTGTATGCATATTCTTGAATGGCCAACTTTGTACACTAACGATCGATATCTGATAAACAATATAGTTGAGTTACAGGATATGAAAGTTTTGTGGTTACACTGAAAATAAAATCCTTTATTACTTGTAGATGATGTTGACGAGAGTTTTCTCAACAAACAAAAAAGTATGTTTGTAGAAATATTTACAAAAAGGAGACATCAAATATTCAAATAGTTGTATTAGTGCATAAAGCTTGTGATGTAGATAAGTAAGATTAGAGAAAGACTTCAAACATTTTTTTACAACTAGCACAAAATAATGAGCATTCTTTAATTGATATTATTAAAAAAATTATTAAAATGAATATGCCTTTAATCCCACTCATGTATACACAGTCATAAATCTGGTATAATACGTGTTGGAACACCCTACGCAGGAATTGCAAGTATTATATTAAAGAGTGTTTAATTATTGTAGATACCGAACTGAAATCATATGTATAAACTCTCAAGATTTTGATATTATGAATGTATGCAATCCGAAAACTTAATCACTCACGTTATAGACACAAATATTATTTTTTAGATTCTTCCGCAAATAGTACCACTCAAAATTATTCCTGATACATTTTATTTTTATTTTGATCATTATTTAAATGCAAAATTTGGTATACCAATACCAAAAAGATTACAAGATAATGAAACATTAAACTATTTAAAAATTGCAATAAATGATGTTAGAAACGCTTTAAGAAAAGCAACACCAATAATATCTGATGTTAAATCTACATTTTCTGATGCCAAATCTACATTTGTTGAAGCCAAAAAAACTTTTAATGATATAAAACCATTAATAAATGGTGTAAGTGAAATACTTAATAATTAAACAAATTTATCAT
>CAJQUW010016885.1:0-150963 GCA_907163375.1 Prostheceraeus crozeri | reverse complement strand
CGGGCACTACTGCAATTTAGTGCACCCTCTATGAAAGAGACGGAAACGCGCCTACTGCAGTTTAGTGCACCCTAAAACAACGGCGCATTCTCCCGCAAACGATGACTACGCACATTACACCGAAGCGCGCGCTCGGTGTAATGTCCGAAGACGAAGACGAAGACACACGAAGACACAAAGACACTCATTTATAACTGTAGGGAAGAACGAACGGCATTCATTCTGTTGATTAAATCATGTTGTTAAACGATCTTATTCAACGATGAAGGAATAAGTAGGTGTTCTGTGCAATAACTAAATCTTTGTTCCGTTATTCGATGGCGCCAGAAAAGTTGTGAGTTATTCCACTGGATGACAGCACGGCGTGCGACACGCAGTGCGGCCGAAGAGATATAGCTGTATGCAATGTATGATTCCCAGTCTCCCAGCACTGCACCTGAGACACAATTAGATTAACACGTGGACGCTATCACTTCGCTTTATTCGTTTCGGCGTGAAACTTACGTAACTGTCAGATCCCATTCTCGTAAATGCTTAGCCACATAAGGCACATCTTTATCATTCATGCTCCGATTAAAGATAGCAGGAGCAAGAATCATCATTTACGTGGAAGCGTTGAGACCTTATCGGATAGACGGTATACTTCTCGTTCAGCGGTACTTAAACGTAACCCATAATTCATCGCTGAATTCCCATAAGTAAAGAAAAAGCGGTTGAATTTCTTTCTATGAGAAATACGTATTAGGAACATACTGACTTATACATAATATTTCATTGCAAATAGTCGAATGACTATCATAGAGTAGATAATGAATAATATCGGCAAATAACTATGCATTGGATATCAGCAGATCAACAACAATTATCAGAAATACTTAAAGGATGCAGCAAAACAATATGAAAAACTTGTAAAAGTGAAGCAAGCGTTCTGCCTTCTGTCTAAATATCTAATTACACAAAACATACACCCACATAAAAAGCTGTAAGAAAACATGAAAATCCAGATTTCCCTTTTCGCGTTGCGCAACTAGTGTCACACTTCAGACTGCCTATTGATTTATGACTGCTTATTGACCACAGCCCAAGTTGTCCCGCTGCTCTAAAATTTTCCTCTGCAAGTATCACAGAGGTTGACCAGTCTCACAAGCCTCATTACGCAATTCCTTCTGACAGATTTTTCTCTACGACAGTCTCCAGTATTTTCCCAACAATTCCCGCATCAAACAAGCTTAAGTTTTGTAATTAATTGAATGACTGTCCACTGCATGCAGGTGTCCATTCATATCTGAATTTCGCAAGCGTGATGCTGTTTGTATGAAAAGGATGAAGACTGACGCACACTATCGTTGAATAAGTCAGTTATTGCACGGGAAAAACTAACTCGCGCTTCGCGCTCGTTAGTTTCTCCCGTGCAATAACTAATACTTATTACGCTTGTTCATGACTCGGTCAGTGCTCGCCAATTTCTACAAGCTCAATGTATATTGCCTTCTGCTTCTCCTCAATCATTCATTTTAGGGTGCACTAAACTGCAGTAGTGCCAAATATCCGTTCTGACTCATCCACTATTTTTCTAAAATAGAGTTGATGAAACTCAAGAAAGTATAAATAAGTAAACCGAATGAAGCATAAGTACTCCTTACACCATTCTGTTCACGTTATAAAGTTGTACTGCTATCCCTACCTGTGTTGACCAACCATTGCTAGATGGGGCCTGTAATGTGGAAAGTTTTGATCAATGTGACATGAAACTTCCACTGCTAGGAATTTGAATTCTAATGTTCTATGCCATATTCAACATAATGTTGTCATTTTTAATGTAGTCCACCTTGGATGAATAATAGGAATATTGTCATAGTTTTCTTGGACAAATAATGCAGATATCTTCGGACATAGACTTCTTAATATTAGTATCTGGACAGGAAATTTTTCCACCTTTACACATGAGAGTGTACATAGAACGTGATTTACAAATTGACAGTCAATCTTGATGTTGTCAATTTATTATGTATCGCATACGCCATATTCTCGACGATTACAGATTTAACATGGTGAATATATGTGTTTTAATATTTTTGAGTTGGAAAGAGCCAGGAATTTTTTAGATGTTAATTATTATTATAAGTTATGATGTACAAAATTTTTCGATTACCATCCAGTAATCCTCTTCAGGTAGAACTGTCTATCAGTACCTAAAAATGATTACTGGATGGTAATCGAAAAATTTTGTACATCATAACTTATAGTAATAATTAACATCTAAAAAATACCTGGCTCTTTCAAACTCAAAAATGTCATATCATGACTAGCCAAGGCATCTTCCAAATATGTGTCTTACTTGGATGCCGGAATGGCTATAACAACAATAGACTTCCAGGTACATAATTTCACAAAAATTCCATCTAAAAGCACCGAAGTGTTGAAGTCATGTTTAAAGGAAATTTCGAGACCCGACTTTACACCAACACAAAATTCGAGTGTGTTCTCTGCATTTTGAGGAGGATGATTATGTGAAAGACAGTATTGATTCAAATTCACGCCGAAAGCGTCAAAGAACAACAGATCGCTTTCTAAATGCTAAGAAAATAATACTTCAATTGAAGAAGTTTTGCTGGAGATAATGTTTATAAATCATTGAGCACCTACCAATACTGGAGAATAGTTAACGTACGCTCACCGACGACAGGCCGCCGACTGCGGGATATATTCTATAATAGATATATATAAGTCTACTCATGATTGGAAATTGTCGTCTTACGGTCTTTGAACAGCTTCCAGCAGTTTTTGGCAGATTGGCGTTCATCTGGACGAAACGGGTTAACGGAGGAAACCTTCTTCGCATTGACCCAAACTACTGCCAGTCAACTATATTCAACTATGTCCTGCATGGAAAAGTTTCTTCCGATAATATTGAGGGCATGTTTGATCGCCATCGACAGTGAAGCGGGGGAAACTATTTGATATCAGTTCGACGTAGCTCTTTAAAATGAACGTAAATTGAAAAGGATTTCCAATCATGAACTTTATTGGTGCAAAATACTTTGAGCAAACCATGGCTGATGATGAAAGTGCGGATTCATCCTTGAAGGTACGGTACTTGACACGTTTTCATCTACAATTGATGTTGAGCTTTTCCCCGAAATGTCAGAGGACGAACTAAATACAATTTTCTATGTATCAGGATATATTGTGAAATCGTATTTAAAACCAAAGATGTGAGAATCATGTGACAAGATTATGAAATTCGATAATGCGGCTCTTTATGTAAATGAAGGAATCTGAGAATATCCATCTATTACCGCTAATGAAAGCATTTTTCTAAATTTGATGGATCGAGGAAGTTTGTGCCAGACCCCATTCTCACTCATTGTGTGTTCTCAATTGTGCACCTTATTGATTTTTGAAAAGTTTGAAAATACTGTTCTTTTCTGTCGATCGCCATTCAAAGAGTTTGCTTCCCTTCTTGGTCTGGTTGTAACGATACCCATTTTAACGACTTATGAAGATGGCCACGAATTATATGCTATTATATGTCTGTTTGTCAATATACTAAAAAATGTCGTCTCAGAAAATCCATTTAATTATCCAGAATGCAACTTCAGTGACTTCGCATTGCACGTACTTGCACTTCGCTTTATCTATATTTTGAATTTCTAATACGCTGGTTGCAATTTTTTGTGTAATGACAATAGATAGCTTTTTTCATGAGGCTATTATGAGCAGTTCTTTGCGGTGCCGGTAATTTAGATGCAAAGGTTTGAGATTTTATCTAATTCTCAATGTTATTGTTTTATATTTATTTGCACTGATTTAGTGTAGGCCTAACTGTAAGTGTAAGTGAAGGGAACTTTTCATTTCATTGCATGCTTTGCTTCAGATCGATCGCGTGATAGAATCAGAACGGTTATATCTAGTTGATGGGCAATCAACCATTTTATTCATATGAATGATGCAATTGACGCAAAGCGAGGAGTAAAATTTTTAACACGTCGTTTTTCTGCTCTCCGTAGAGAATAGGTAATAAAGAAATTGAAATGTAACTGGTGGAGAAATTTGAAGTCATCAATAATTCATAAATAAAAATCGTGGAATTTTTCAAAATTCTATTTTATAAGGTTGTGCTCTGAATGACCCTTATGAATTTACATTTTATGACAAGACCCCAAATGGGCGTACATATCGGTGACGTGGATAGACGTCAGGCACTGCATCGACATTATTTTAATGACAAGATAAGGGAATGTTTCTAACAACACAAAAGTTAATGACAGCCGAAAAAACACTAATCTTTAATTTTGTCACTGGTCTATTTAGTATTTAATCCAAGGTCAGCAAATGCCTCGGTTATCGACAAGCATTTCAATATTCACATGTAGTATGCAATATATAGAGCTACATGTATATCAATGCATGTCTTGTTTAAAACGCGAAAGCGTTAATTCGCACATTAATTAAGAATTGCGTTTGTTTCAGGATTATAGCTAGCTAGCTTGAAAAACAACTAACTGTTGGAGGCGGTAAATTCTAGAATTAAGTCCTCGTATGCAGTTCTGCCGATACCACGATGGTAGCGGGAATAACTACATGGTTGATAACACAATTAACGGGCTTACTTTCCTACAACTTCAAAAATTGCGGTCTCTGTTAATTATTTTGCAATTATATTCGCTAATTTTAGAAATATCTGAATTCTAAATCAGCTCGTAAATTGACTATACATATTTGGTACTTGGCCAATTAGCGGATTTGTCATATTTAACGTGACAGTGGACCTACACTCGATTCACAAATGCTTAGAAGTACGTTGATTAATTACTTTGATACAGAATTTGCCCTTTTACGAATAAATTCATGGAAAGAGAAAGCAAGTTCAAAACATAAAGTGACAATTCTAAATTACCGTGATGACTTGAAACAATTTCTTCACCTTTTCCAAAGAGATTCACATTTTGCGATAAAGGATGCAAAGATCCTTCTTGCATACCGCAAGAACGCTCTACGTTTCGAAACCTGGTTGCCACAGTCACCTTAGTGACCGTGCGACGGCAAGTACAAGTACAAGTATGCAACATTTAAAACTTATCGTGAATGCTGACATTGTTGTCGCCTCGGTGGAGCGTCTAGCTCACTTGTACATGCTTTCTACCAGTTAATAATATCGTGTACCATTGAAGTCGAACAGCAAGAGTTGCCATTATTATTCAACACGTATTATTTTAATAGACGTGTCATTCAATAAGAGGAAGATATTTTTCATAAAGTGTTGCAAATTACTGAGCTTTTTTAAAAATGCTCAAATTGCAAACATGCGCACCGACATTCATGTATGCCTACCTAGCCCGGTGCGACTTACAAATTTCATAGTTACCTATATTGATTGACTGCGGTCAAAGGTTAGCAGTTGAAATCGGCAACTGAAATCAAAGGATGCAATCCAAAAGAAATTTCACAGAAATTATTTGCAGCAGCAGCTCTGCAGATAGAATTTCTGAAAAAATTCCGAGCACCATAAGTATTTTAGATATAAATGAGTCACGTCTGTCCACAATCGGCTTTCTGTTCTCTCGTGAAAGCTATGATGAATTCGGTACTTTGACTAACATGACACGGCATGAAGATGTCAGTGGTTGCCATGGTTTCCATGGTGTTTGCTCATTTAGCAGAGAGGAAGCTGATGTGAAAATTGATAAGTCAGGCAATATCATTACGCCAGTTTAACAGTTTTGAAAAAATAGACTCCAGTTCAAAATGTTTAATCGTCAAAATGCATCTGACTGGTTTAATGTAAAATGGGCGTGACTGCTACATGCGTGATGTTTATTCATGATATTGAGCACGGGATAGTATAAATACGATCTCCAGAGCTTCTACAGCAAAAGTACAAAATTTCAGAACAGCTCCTTAAAATTCCTTCCAACTTTCAATATTTTGGAGTTGGAATCATATATCATTATTATTGATGGCAGTTGTTGTATTCACTCCATTAGATATTTAGTGTGAAAATGTAGAACATTTGCCTGCGAAACTGAAACATCTTTTATAACTTTGGAGAACGCCATCATTCCTCATCAGGACTACTTCAATTAATAATTTGAATTAGCAAGCATTATATTCTATTATAAATGACTGCTGGGATGATTTTCATCATCGCATGAGGAATTTCTAGCAATTATGACGGCTTTGCAATTCAAATGTTTTGCTAAAGAAACTCTGCAATACTCGTTCTCATAAATCGCTGAGAATGTCGATTGGCTTTCAAAGAGTTTCTTTTAAACTCTTAAAAACTACTTTAATCCTTGGTCGTTTAAAACACTTTGTCCCTCTACGTCTGAAATGGGGTCAGCTTTGATTCCAGTCTAGTGTTCATACATTTTATATAATTTTTCTTTATGTCTAACTGCAGGCCATCTATGATCCTTGCATTTATGTAGGGCATCATATTTTTCATAACTTTCTTTTCGTAAGCAATTATGTAAAGGAGCAATTTTCCATTGTAACGTTGGGTTGGTATATTTGATCAACATGTGATGTATTCTTTACAGGCTTCTATCCTAGTTGATTGATTACTCTACACAGTTCCGTCTACCAACATTTATTTCCCAATCAGATGCCTGTAAGCCGTCTTCCCCATCCACTTCTGAACTGATGCCACTACACAGTGAATAGACGTTTCTTGGAGTATTGTACGCCTCCTCAGTAGGCGCAGGGACGTAGGCGGGGGGGGAGAGAGTGGTGGGAGCCCATGCTGAAGAAGTAAGGAAAAAGAGATAATAAGATTTTCTGATACTGCATAGAATGGACACACAACAATGCGGTGAGAGAATATCAAAACTGAAATGCAAACTTATGAATTCACTATGAAATCCATTATGATTAAAATTGTTCCACTCTGTTCCATTCATCGGATGGAGGTCCAAATCACAAAACAAATCACACCATTTTGCCGTGCTCCAATTTTCTACTGGAGCAGTTCTGGAGGCCGTCCAATGCACTGCGCCCCCCCCCCCCTATTGGTGACACTTCACTTGTCGATTGAAGACGCTCCGCTCCATTTGTTTAAAGGAGGTAATCTTCGGGCTCTCCAATCCGCTGCATTTGACGGTTTGGAGGAGGTCTGCTCCATTTGTCTAACGGAGCTGATCTAGAGGCTCTTCATTCCGCTGCATCTATCGGTTGGAGGTGGTCCACTCCATCTGTTAAAAGAAGCTGATCTGGAGGCTCCACAATCCTCTACATTTCCCGGTTAGACGCACTCCGCTCCATTTGCTTAAAAGAGCTGTTATGGAGGTTCTCCGGCCGTTGTGTATCTATATCTCGCAAACGACAACTGTCTGCGATTTCTGCAATGACTGACGTAAATGGAAGTCACCACGCACATGCTTCGTGCTTATCATTATAACACAGGAAGTGTTGGAAATGTGTGTGTGCTTGGCTTGAGAGAGCCCATGGAAGATATTTTGAAATTGATATACCAGTACATGTCGATCTGTAGCTTTCCCACTGTATTATAACATTTCTTATGATAGATATACTCGATTTTATCACATTTACTACATAATCATTTTAACGCAATTCGAAATTTATCCTGCACAAATCATGATCGATAGCTCATCATACACAATTAGATGTAGTTCCGGAGAATTACGACAGGCTTTATTGACTCCTTTTTGTAATAATGTAGAGCGAGCCGAAGAGGCTTTGGCATTTGAAATTAACAAAGAAAATCTAACAGGTGGTTGATAATGTCAGATACTAAGAAATTTTCGTTTAATGTCCTTTTACAACATTTATTCCTTTGATGAGTTATAAAGCCTTTGATTTTCAATGGCTGACTTGTAGATGAATTACCACTACACATAGTCTACTGCTGACGGACGGATGACCCTTGGTGCTAATGTAAGAGTGGATAAATTTATCATACTTGATTGAGATCTTGATTTCGACATATATTAGTGATAATGATACCCATTCATATAAATTGGACTTAGTGTGGATGCATAGCCAAGAACTGCAACGCTTAACCTGGAAAAATATATAATTGAATAAATCGCGGAATCAATATAAATATTGATCAAGCCTATACACTTTTGTTAAAGGATGATTGCGTGGTTGAGAGACTATTTTCATTATGTCAAGGATCACCAATAGTTGATAAAGTTTTCACATTTGATTTTGACTAGTAATAGCTTTCAAGAATATTACGTATGGTATAGTGTTCAAACAGAAGGTGACCAATGGTGCATTTTCTCAATCATCTAGATATGTCAGAAATCAGTGTATTACTAGAACAAGCTTTTAAAAATCATTTGCCCTGTCATCCACCCATCTCATGAAACAGAGATGACAGTTTCAGAGAGTGTTAGTCAGAGGCTTGCCAATGGAGTGCAATCTCCCTCATGGAACAATTTTGTCGTCGACTGCGAGTAGCGCCAATTCCTAAAGCTACAGTGACAGTTGACGGTAGAGAAAGTGCATAAGATGTCAGAGGACGTCGGATGAGTGTCAATAGGTTGCAATTTATTTGAATTTGCAATATAAATTAGATTTATTGCTATTGCATTTAGCTTAAAGGGCACAGCCTGTTGCAGCCATGAACTGTATCTCATGTTATCTATGAAAATTGTGTTGAATGAAGAGTTCTGTTGATAATGCAGCGTGATTGAATTACATTAAGTAATTTCTTTGATGCATTATGAAAAGGTACGTAAAAGAATCAGATAAGATTTGGCTTACATGTGATTCAAATCTAATGTTTCAATAATCAAAATCTGAATTAAAGGAAAAACATGGATAATTAGTGAAAATGAAGAGCCTTATTGAGGTGATAAATTCATCATCACTGCTTGGTAGTTCTAAGTTGTACCAGACAATGGTAGTGCCAGGCTCAATGCTCTAACCCCTGCCGATTCATCATTTTACATAGCTTCATGTAAATATTTGTATAGCGGCGCTTTACTGGCACCTCAACACGTGTACCTAAAATACGCGGCAACGTATTGCAAGGACGTATTGGGCACCGCCCACATTTTGGGCAATTTCTTAGAATCTCAATTGAAAGATTCTAAACGCCCATCTCTTGTTTGTAGTTTGGGCGTGACGATAGCGGATATCGCCCATAATCCTTCACAAGGCGTGAGCGAATGGGGCTGTGAATTGACCGATGTGAATTGGGCTTCCACCTGAATTTAGATGCCACAACAATTTAGCATTTGTTCTGGTGCGAAGAGGACGGTCAGCATCTCTTCTCTACATGACGTTAGTCAAGATATGAAACGGGCACCAAGCATCGATAATCCTTCACACTTCGTTAGCTCAGACGTAAAGAGGCGCCCATATCGTGTGATTTTCTCTAGTGTCTGCTCTGTTAGAAGGTCGCCATGATTCTGTTCTGCGACTGTCAGTCCTGAAGTGAGTATGACATCCTCTTCAATTGCCAGCTGCTACCCATCAAGGTATGGCCAGGGATGACAACCACCGTCGCCCAGTCATAGGATGAATCAATTCAATACTTAATAATCGAGGGATGGCTTACACAAATTTCCAACAATTTTATTAAGGCCTATGGATAGCACATGTACATGTACAGGGACTAAATTGAAATTCTAGGATGGCCAAAAGCATTTTTCCTCTTGAGCATTCTTTAATGAGGGGGGGCAAGGCGCCTGCTGCCTGGTATCATCACCTAAGCCTATATTTTCCAGAGACCCACCGCTCCCCCTTTGAAAATCTTGCCAACGTCCCTGAATAGGCCTAGCTCTTCATCAGCTGCATTCTGCAAACATTCCTTCCATCGCTGCTTGGCATCTCCTTGGGATGACTTGCGATAGGAAATCAATACTAGTAGCATGACATGACAGCGCAGCAGAGGTGATTATAAAATGAAAAAAAAACTGAGGCTATCTGTCGAATGAAAACATCTGAAAAAGCGTATTACAGTCAAGCAAGCGCAATTACATCATGCAAGAAAGAAGGAATGCATACAGCTTTGTGTGCACACCCGTGCGTTTCTACACGCGTGTTCGTCGGAATGGCAATATCAAGAGTTCTGTTTCAGATAATAATCAAAAGAACGCAAGAACACAACAAATATAGAGAAATTGCCAAATCAAGCTATACAACGCTGCCGCAATAAATGGTCAAAGTTGACCCCAATTTAAAAAATTGCAATTTTACTATGCTTCAAAGATAAACAGTTATACGGGATCATAGTGAGATGAGCTTGCTTAGTTACCTTCTCAGTTTCATTGTAATTGATATGGTCCTTCTACCACAAAATTCGAAATGTATATATTTCTCTTTGACCGTCGAGGGCAAGTACCACTTGCCCAACATGTCTGAACTCATTCTAACTGCACGAGTAGACCTTCTATTGCACGAAATCATGATAAAATGATATAAAATGATATTAGACACTGAAAACTTCCATTTCCTTAAGGATATTGAATAAAACTTTTATATAATGGAACTTCCATTTCATTATATACCATGCACTCACTCAAATAGCTCTTGTATCGAATTCTTCCGCATAATATCTAAGAGGCAAAAAACAGATTGTGGAAAGTATTCTTTGTATGACTTGGAGTTTGACGGCACGGATTTTTTTAAACTTAAAATTCCGGAATTCATAATTTTGACGTGAATTGATCGATATTTTCTGCTAGTTTAGCTGCATAACGCTGAGTTTATAAAGAAGCAGTACAAAAATGCTGAAAAATCAAGTTATTGTTCTCACTATATTTGATCTTTCAACCTCTCATGAACTGTTGACTAATTGCTAAAAAGACCTTCCTTGCCATCTTTCTTCTCACTATTTATCAGAAACACTTCCATTGATTTTCTAAAGATGTTTTCTATGTCACTTCCATTATGTTTCAGCCAAACATAATCAGAGGATGAAAAAGTGAACTGAGTACAAACTTGCAGAAAAGTAATGAAAAAAAGCGGTCAAAGAGCTTTGAATCTTTTTCCTTTTCCTCTCGCATTTTCTAAACTAAATGTTGGATTGCAAATTTTCATCCTACCTTGATAACAATGTCAAGTAAGTTGAGGGCGTTGCGGAGCGCCCTTCCCAAATGAAAACCGATCTCACGCAGAACGACGGGCTCACCTACTTTTCAAATGTGATTTTGATTAACCTTGCGTCGCTTGTCAGGTAGGCCTTCAAGCACAAAGTTTTTGTGGACTTAGTTATGAGAGATATTGTAAAATTTTACCAGATAGTGCAATTTTAATTAAAGAAATTGATCAGAAACTTTCCATCGTTTTTACAAAAAAACGGGACAAAAGGTTGTTTGTGCATAGCAGGTGGATAGAATTCACGTCGTGAAAGAATGCATAAACAAGCGGATATGCATCAAATCGCAGATTTTCTACACCAAGGGATGCGTAGAGGCGCTTCTCACGTTGCTGTAACCCACAACCAACTTTGATCGTCGGTTTTCACTCGGTTTGATGTATTGAGGACCTTTGACACAGCAAGCCATAAAAACTTAACACACGGTATTCCTAAAAAATGTCGACCAGTCAGATTTTTCTTCATGGGAAGAATTATTGCTTGCATAAACGACAGTAGAGGATGCGACTAGGTGGCATCAGCAGCTATGAGTGGCATCACTAAAGGCACTTATAATAGGGTGCGCACTAAATAAGTAAAAGTGCGATGTGGAAGCTATGTGGAAGCGATGTGTTGAAAAGGCTCTCATACAAGGGTCCATCCTTTTAAGCCAAGGCAAGTCTGTGAATAAATAAGTCACGCTTATTATGTTATCAATATTAATTTTCATTCATATCATATTCAGAGGTGGACAATTAAACTAAAAAGTCCGAATATCCGATCATTTGGAACTTTATTTTCAGATTCGGAATACCACTCGCCAAGATAATACATTGTTTGGAACTCGAAAGTGAGACTTACACAGAATAATGTACACCCTATGCCTACCACTAATCTACGCGTCTACCGAGTACTAGTTAGTTCCTATTCTCGTCAGACATGATGAAAGAAAAGGGAAAGTTAATCCAATGGGACGCAGATTGAAGTTTTTGGTTAAAATGAAATTTCTATGTTCAAAGTTACAGTTAAAAATATTAAGTCCAGGGACACAATTTTTGACATGGATTGTCTTCGGGTCATTTCCTTTCATATGAATATTATATTAAGAAGTTTCGCATCGGCAATGTATGCGAAAGCGTGGTTAAATGTGGATTAAATTGCTCAAAATGATTGTATTTGCCAACCTTCGGAGGCCTGCCAAATCTGAATGTCTTTAGTTTGATAGACAAGGGTGCATGAGCTTGATAGCAAATGATCTAAACACAATCCTTGTCAAAAATTGTGACTCTGGGATAAGTGTTTTTCACTTAATCGAAGAAAACTTAGAAAATTTCATTGTAACCAAAGACTTCAATCTGCATCCCATTGGATCATGTGTTTTCTTTGATTCCATCTGATAAGATGAGGAACCAAGTAGAACTCCGCAGATCGTAATTGCCATGCGGTGTATATCATTCTATGAAAGTCTCATTTTCGGCTTCGATCCTTGCAGAAACTCGCTTTGGCTTCCGGACTATAATGCGCATTTGACTAAATAATCACAATTGTCATTGTGTACCAGCCGCACATCTCTTGCAAAGCAACTTGATCTGAAACTCATTCAATTTCATTGATTGTAAAAAAAATTGGGTCGTTGCAGAACGTGCAAAAATATTTGAAGAGCATTTCAATAATCTGCCTGGTTGATGTTGTTGTATGAGTTTCCTATCTTTTATTGCTATCGACGTAGTATTGTCGTCAAATGTCGAGACAGAATACCCGCATTATTCTTGAAAATGTGTGGTGTGTGTGACCTGAAGCATTGATTCATTTTGATTAATGAGAATAATAATCCGTCTTTATCTCAAGCACTTTTTCAGTCAATGCGTTCAACAGTCTGGTGAACCGGTAGTATGCGATCACACATCATGAAATGATTCAGAAGAAATACGGAGTACTTTTAGGCTTATGTCACGGATCTGACATCTGATGCATCGCAAATGCATTTAACCTGACCAGTAAATTCGGTTCACCATTGACCTACTTGTTTAATTTATAAAAACGAAGACAAGGTCAATAATAAAATGCATTGAAGAGCTTTCGACTACGTCTTTGTCAATTCAATAAAACAGCAACAAGAAAAGCAAGCAACCACTTTTCTTGTTGCTGTTTTATTGAATTGACAAAGACGTAGTCGAAAGCTCTTCAATACATTTTATTATTGACCTTATCTTCGTTTTTATAAATTAAACCTGACCAGTGCGTAGAATGCAACAGAAAGTAATAACAATACTGCATTGTGCGTAATCCTAATCAAAGTCAATAAGGCATCAAACTGAGTAAAACATTCATTTAGAGAGGCTTCATGAATATCAGCACAGCTTAAAACGAAATCGGTCAATAAAATTAATTGAATTCCATTATAAATCCAAGCCTCAGGAATCATGTCAATTATCAATTAGTATTATGATGTCACTAATTATTTATGCTATATCAATTATAAGGGCAATTGCTATAAATTAATGACTTATGTTACTGCACGCACACATGCACACATATTTGCTTTTCGTTTATGTAGACTTTCAACTGCTTCATTCACAAGATGCATCCATTAAGATGTGCATGTCGATGCATGGACATCCACAATAACCTCGAAATGCGATGACTAAAGTTTATAAAAAGCTTATAGGATATACTATCGATTATGTGTATGACCGTTGGGAAAAATACATGAATTTTGGAAGAGTGCGTGTATTCTTCTTGAAGATAAAATTGGATTTTTACAGGAATGTCCACCACGCGGCACACAACTGGACACAAGGTCATGCTAATGATGGATGACCTTTACATCATTTCACCTCGAAGGACCTCTTCTGAGACGTTGCTTTCGCACTAATTATAGAATTTGAAAACTGAGAACATCAACAATGTGAAGAGCAAGCTTTTGGAAAGCATCTTGTAAGTTCCTTATTTTAGCCGGTAAAAAGCATTGAAGAGGAGACGACACTGAAAAGAGGTATCGAGGTTGTAATAATCACCAATTAGTTCATTACGAGGCAGTTTTGAGCAGGGTTTCAAAATAGCTTTCCCACGACACCGTGCTAATCCCACGAACTCCACGGATTTTTATGTTTTCAACATGGAAGCTATGCGTTCGTCGCGGAAGAAATATTTGTGAAGATTTTTTCCTAATTTTGGGTCAGTCGATTAGCTCGACTCCACTTGATAACTCGAATTTTTGATATGCATTTGGAGAAATGTCACACTGGGAGAGATTCAGTTAGTGTACTATCATCTGTATAGAGCACAGATAAGGAAGGCGAAGGAACAGAGTGAGCCAGCGGAGCACATAGACAAATAAGGTCATAAACAGAGCCTTGCCGCACACCTAAGGAGTCAGAAACAAAAAAGTCAGGAGTCCACTACAAAAGTCCATTCTCACTGTACAAGGCGGGGTGCGTCCAAATGTCTGTCCACACCGAGGTGCTTGGCGAAGGGCAGAAGAGGAGAGCGTCACGAAATAACGAAAAATGCAACCACAGAAGTATGCCATTTTATCATGAACACTTCTTACTGATAATTAACATATTCATATTACTTGTCGTAGCTCAGTTGGCATAGCACAGGTCTAGTCAACCTTGGTCGTAGGTTCGAATCCTACCAGCCGCACACCTTTTGCATGGCAATTTGATCTATCGTTTAATTTCAGTGTTGCTAATTGTGTTACATACATTCAAATTAGCCTACACAAGATACCATAATATGACGTTTCTCCGAGAAAATTTTCGAAATGGTAGATGGCATGCCTGTCTTCAAAATTTGACACGAAATCAAACGTTGCAGCATTCCAGGACTTGTGACTCGAAATTAGTGTCTCAAAGATCAGAATTGCAAAAATATATTGCGTCAGATTTAACAAGCGTGATCAATGTGTGATTAATCAGGTTCTTAGATCTGCAAGTTTCATCCAGCGACAATAGATCTTCATGAAAAATTGAAGTGCCACATGATACAATTATTTAGCATGACATGGTGTTTGAAAAGCTTTCCGTTATGTTAATTGTCGCTAAGTAAATTCGAATCTACGGAAATTATTCTCTTGAGTGTCAATGTCTGGATTCTGTGGTAGTCACATGATTTAGGTAATATCAGATCAGACATTTCACTTTCAGTATAATAAACCCAGTGTAATCGGCTGTCAACTGATTGCGCATTGAGAGTTACAAGTTCATTCTGAAGAGAATAAATTTTTTCTGCACGAGCATGCGATCTATTGCCACACCGGTTTCAAATGCCGTGGTGTCCATCATCAGTGACGATAATTCAACAAACTGACAGGATTATATGCAATATTAGACATGAAAGTAAGTAAGCAAGTAAGTAAATGTTTTATTGAAGTAATTGAAAATCATAAGTTAGACATATACATAATTGCTGATAAATTCGTGAATTTACGAAAATTCAGTGCGTTGTACGTGTATACAAAATTGTCAATCAGGTTACAATATCGATCCATTTGACAAGGGCGTCGTATAAGGGACAAAAGAGTTCAATAAACGTGTTGTCATTGCACATGGTTGAAGGAATCTCTGCGTTCTTTCTGATTTCAACGGAATAATCCCGTTCAATACGTGTTGACTTTCAGTTGAGGCTTTAACCAGTAGAGCTTTTGATGCTATTTGTCGCCGATCGGATAAACACTGAAACTGACTACAATTACAGTTCTGACCAACACTGAAACCACATATCACTCTATGACATCTGCGTTGAATTTTTTCGAGATCATTGCTGAGTCCAACCGGAAGTTTCACAAATACAGGGGAAGCATATTCTAGTAGGGGTCGTATTATCGCGTTATAGACCAGAGCAGGTTGAGTCTTGTTGAGTCTTGTTGAAAACAGGTTTTAGGAGTAGTAACGTGTACATTCTCCTTGATGCAATCCTACAGATGTATCTCACATGCGATGCCCAAGTCAACCTATCATTGATGATGACACCAAGAAACTTGACCTCTTCTGCTGGCGAAACATTTGGTAGTGGAAAATCGTCAGTCTGATTAGTCTTCTTGTAACAGATTGATTTACATTTTGCAGGGTTGATGTACAATGACTTTTCATATGACCAATTGAGTATGTTCTGATGTTCGTCAAGCACATGCTGGTTTGTACCCTGTTTATATAGAGGAATGCACAAAGTTGTATCGTCAATATATTGCACAATGTGAGTACATTGGTATACCGATTTTAGGGAACCAACCACCAAGCAGAAAAGCATTGGACCCAAAAATGAGCCCTGAAGCACACCCGACATCAACTTATTGAAGGAACTCACAACGCAGCCAATCCAAGTAGCTTGTTCTCTGCCTTCGAGGTAATCGGTAACCCATTTCACGAAATTAGAAGGAAAACCATTATCCTTCAGTCGTTCAACTACCAACTTATGAGATAGAGTGTCAAAAGCTCTTGTGTAATCATATGCAATGATTTTCATACCTGAAACTTCAGGGCTCTCCAAGCAATTCAAAGCATGGTGTAGTATATCAATTACTGCCGCAGTAGTAGAGCTCATAGGTCTAGCACCAAATTGATTATAACCAACTTTATCGATAAACAACTTGTACACCGACTGCAAGACAAGTCTCTCTAATATCTTTGCCGGGGTAGGCAGCAGTGAGATGGGTCGTAGATTGTTGATATCAGGTAGAGCACTTTTTGGCACCGGGACAATATGCAACAATTTCCATCTTTTCGGAATTCGACATTCTTGGATAGATAAGTTGAATAGATGGGCAAAAGGTCCAGCAAGTATGTCAGCAGCATGCTTATACAAAATTAGGGGCACACCGTCACTTCCCATCGATTTGTTCTTGTTCAGTTCCTGAAGGTGTTTTCGAACGACAGACACAGGAATATCAATACTCCATCAATCGATGATGAACACATTAAAAAAAGGAACAGTCGCAAGGCAAGAACAGAAATTATAATCGACAAAATTTGTCTGTCAGTTTGTATAGAAGTTTTAGTTGGTGGACAATTTCTGTTTCTTTGCTTGCTGACAGATATTTCTGTGTCAGTTTTAATACGTGCCTCATTCGATTTCTATGCAAGTGACACATAATCCTGTAGATTTTAATCTATCCTCTTGCCTTGTGACTATCCCTTTTTTAAATGTGTTCATCATCGATTTCATATCCAAAATTGCATATAATCCTGTCAGTTTGTTGAATAATCACCACTGATGATGGACACCACGGTAATTGAAATCGGTGTGGCAATAAATCGTGCTCCCGCAAAAACTTAACGTCTTCTAGCTTGTAATAAATTCTTGTTGCAGAATAGAAATCACGATAATCTTCTTCTTGAATCTTGAAATTTCTTTTAAAATGAAGTGTGTCTTACCAACTTGGCTAAGAATTCTACTATTTACATCAGATAAGCGATATTGAACGCTATGATTACTTTATCTTAATGTTCTACGGAATTGTGCATAACCCTAGACGGATGAAAGAGACCGACATTGCTAAATCCAATTTAATTTTTCCAATTGCAAATGAAGCAGGGCATACTTTCGTGCGATTAACATTGCAAATTTAAGGTTAGGAATTGGGCATTGCAATAAACAACATAATTTTGTGAAAATCAATGATTTGATATTTCACATTTGCAAAAGATATGGCTTTTAAGATGAACATATTATGATACTTTTCAATTATTGGATGACACAAGGCAGAGATCATGAAATCACGGATTGACTTTGCTATAACTCTGAAAATGACCTTTATTAAATTGCAATGTCCGTCCACTCTATAGTAATCGGGGTATCTCTCTATTGAAGATTGCCACCCAAAGAGAGCAAAATCCAGCTTCTTATCTTCGTTTCAAGTATTCTTCGTCTCCAAGTACGTTCATGAATTCGAACTCATGGCTAATAAAGTTTTTTCGCTCTCACACTTCACATATTTTTCCGGGTGATAATAAAGACAATTCCTGACGCGATGAGCTGACCAACGTTGATTGATAAGACCAATCAATTGTAATCCAGGACTCGTCGCTCGAGGACGTGGTCACATAGGCAGATCAAATAGATGCTGCTTCTAAGTTCATCATGTCATCAAATTGCTAACATTAATTGTATTGCATTTATTGTCTTGACACTTACGAAATTCAGAGATGAAGCAAATTCTTAGAAAAGCATCGACGTTGGATTTCCTGAATTCCAAAAATTTTACAACATCAGAGAAAAGTCAGATTCACAGGAACACATTCAATTTAGGAATTCTCAATGTCTCTGTGCCCTTCTTTAGCGATCTAGACACACATGGAACATCAGTCTTCATGTCTGTCGAGATCGCGGTGCATAAGTTCTCCGTGTCTGACCGGTCGGCTGCGTTGACTGCTGTTGTGTATTAGATTCCAAGTATCCTTACAACAGAGATAAATTGCGTTGTCTGCGTGTCTGGGTCTAGAGATGTTTTCCTTAATACTGATGGTCACGGTCAGAACTAGTCTCGAAGGGCAATATGATCAATTTTCCTTCGGACGTAGTGCAAATTCAAGCTTGAATTCTGACGAACTAGAGCATTGATACCACATTAAACGTACAAAATCATGTTCGCTGATACGAGCCACTTCTGGTTACGTCAAGAAAAGGCTCTGATGTCTATCATAATCTCGTGAGACATTTGATTCTGCAAATTTTCAGGTCATTATTGCCGAATTTGGAGTATTTTGAACCGATTCGATAGCAGAAACTTATTCATCAATCTTAAACGTTCAACGGCAAGAAAAACTTACAGAGCTACACAACATCAGTTCGGAACGATGCAATAATACTATTTCATTGATTTCATGCGCTCCTTCACGCCGTCTAAGCAAAATGTGTACTTTAGTTGCTGTTGATGACATACATGAATATAATTGCATATGTTCATATCTTAAGTTAAGACTGTGAAGATTGCATTTCATCCTACAAAAAATCCGTAGGTTTATTGAAATTAAAATGCTAAAATGCGCGCACTGGCATCTATTCGTCTGTAAGCTTACATCTACCGGTACATGCGTGTATTATCCAGTATTTTTGTCTTTTATCTTTTGATGATTTGGTGTTGATGATGTGCTGACTGGATCTAAGAAGCGTGAAGAAGGGATACTGAAAATCAAGCAGCTTTCTTGTGAAGCCTTCGTCCGAAAAAGACAATATGTATGCTTCAGATGCGATTTCCTATGTATTTTAGTTGTGTGTATGGTACTCAAATTAGACATGACTTAAGACGTGTGGATTTGAAATGAGCTTGTGACGGTAGATAAGCATTTAACAATATGAATGAAATAAAAGATGGATCATATTATAATGCTGACCATGACCTCTGCTCTACCAGCCTAGTTTATGCGAGGATCAAGCCCTCTTCATCACACATCAGTGCATAAATATTTTGTCACATATGTGAATTTCACTATTACGCCCACTCGGAGCTAGAAGAGGGCAACCGGTCTTGGGTCGGGCTTGGGCCTGAAAAATTCTGTTCGCTCCGGGGCCGGGACTGAAATATCTAGAATCTGGGCCTACATTTGCTATTGTCTGAAATTAACAATATCTTCCTTATTGGATCACTTGAATTCTCTGAATCATTTCATCTGATGCCTTATCAACATGATTCTTAGACAATAAGATGAAATAAATGCCTGCATTCGGCGAAAAAAGTCATAAATATACTTCCTCGACCAGTTTGTTTGCTTAAAAGAATGATCTTCTTTCATTGACAGATGATTATTGCGGCCAAATCATATGTAAGGAGTTTCATGACTTTACATGCATCTGAGTTATGTGTCCTCTTAAATAAATTGGGTAATTAAGGATGGTCTGATAGAACATTGCTCCTTTTCGACTACGTTTTTCTAATTGAGCAGTGTCGCCTATATCACGTGGAGTCGATTGAATATTTTGCTCAACTTTTGACTTAGTGACTTCATTTTTCCAAATAGGCCTTCAGTGCTTTCGTTTTCTCTGCTTTAGTAAACATAGATTTAACTTACAAGAATAGGCAGCTGTCGGTACATCAAATAAGATCCAATTTATTTGTGATAGACAAATGCGTTGCACATGTACAATGTGAAAATATACTATCCATTGAATGTTAAAAAATTTATCTAGCCGCTCAATAGTTAGGTATTACAGACAGTTTACATTACAGATGGTACATAGGTCCTAAAGCATACGATCACATAGTCAATAACTAACTTTACTTTTTAGAATGATACTTAACACGATTGGTACTAACGTAATTGATATTTCCATTAAGGATGGTAAGGTGCACAAAATGATAAACTTTCTCACCCCGGGCAGATACAAAATTCATCCGTGCCGGCCCGTGCCTAATGTTTGGGAGTCATTCAGGACCCGGGCTCAGTTCCAGCTCTGAACCACTTGCTGGAGATCAATGTCCACCAATGCATCTGAAGTAATATCATACATGCAATTAACAGCAATAGTGAAATTAAATAGAACATAGATCAAATTGCCATCAAAAGATGTGCAGGACGGATGGTAATTAACTGGCAGGCATGCTACAGTTTCCATCATACGCCGATGAGGTCAATTACTCGTACACGCCGAATTATAGGCGCACTAGCAATAGGGAGGTAAGCGTCTAACTTAAACTTTCTCAGCGAGTAGTATTTGTTTTTCGAATATAAATTTTCGAGGACCCCAACTTTATATATCTCAGGGATCTCTATGGCGCTATTCGACAAATACGATAACATTATCTTTTTGTGGCAGATGACAAGTTTTGCCCTTGTGGAAATATCACTCGCTAACATAAAGAGATTATCGATATCAGATGCATCTGGTGAGTTAGCGATGTTGTGGCTAAATTCAATTTTACTCAATTTCGTGATAAAATTATCGCAAGATGTGAAAGCTTTAGGTGACGAGTTAGTTGATAAATATCTTTGATAGATGTATATTGGCTAATTTGAGGTGATTTTTCGCCACCTGACGAAGTACTGAATATTGCAGTAACTAATTAACACTAGTGATGTTTGCATATCATCTTCATATGAAAGAAAATACATTGTATACTCAGTCTGATCTGTTTAAAAGGCTACCTTTTTAATTCATGAAAGCTTGAACTAAAAAAGTATTTATTTTCCTTTCTTGTCGAAGTAAATACTATGAAATGATTCAAATATTTGCTAATGTTGCAAATCATTGAATGTCAGATATTGTGCAAATTGATATAAACAGACTTTCCACTCTCTCATCGTTTTCAAAGTTTGTCTACACTTCTATTTGTTAAATAATTAGACCATATGGTAACAAAGTGCGGCAGAAAATAGTGGAAAATAGGGCCTCGGCAGTTAGAGGCGGAATTAAATAGCGATTATTAGCAGGCTTGCCGTTGGGATTGGGATTCCAGTTGGGATCCCAATAGCTATTGGGATTGGATTGAGATTGGGCTGCCAAAAATCCACCCCAATCCTAATAAATCCCAATAGATCCCAATAGACCCTCTCCCAACAAAACATGCATGTATTCGTTGACATTACTCATTACGTTGCACATGTTTTCGGGTTGTACAGAGCAGTTCATTTTTTATCTGTGTCTCCAGTGTGACTTTACCTCTCTCGAATTCGAGCATTGAGAGCTCTTAGTGTGATTCACACAAATTTTAAGCTTTAACCCTAGTCTATGGCTTTAACTTCCCTAGTTGCTAAAAATAGTGCTGCTAAAAAAGGTAGCAGCTATGTAATAGTATGTATAGGCTTATACAATTCGCCTGTACGTTGTCATGCGCTTCGCCTCTTCTGTAATTAAGCTATACTGTACATTGCAAACTATTCAAGCTTATTTAACCGTAGATGCCGCTGTCTACTGCCTGTTGCCTACTGTACGTGTGAGCCCGTGTAGCGAGCTGTTTATTAACACCGCATTTCCGATATGGGCTTAATTAATACCAAGTGTGTTTGTAGTTCATACATACATATTAGCTATACACGTAGACCCCTATAAGCTATTGGATGAAGGCAGTCTCAGTGCAAAATATAGTCATACAGTACGCCTATTATACATTATTGTTTAAAATAAATTAAAGCCCCTGTTACTATTAAGGACAGTCTAGTCCTAGGCCTACGACCGTGGACTTCGTCAATTCAAAAAGTATCGCATTTGGCAGGCCTAAGCGGCAAGTTCGATACAGCTTAGGGTCAAATTGCTTACGTTTTTAGCTCTAAAGCAGGTTATTTGGATTTATATTGGGCTTGGGATCTATTGGGATCCCAATGGAAATTCTCATTGGAATTGGGCTGGAAATCCATCCCAACGGCAAGCCTGATAACTAGAGAGAAATAGCAGTCAAAAGTAAAAGTCGGCATAGAGTGCAAAGTCCCGAACTTTCGCCGGCGAACTTCGCAAGCGACTGTGCTGCAATGATTAGGCTATTGAACTGTATGTGGATATCATGCAGCTGATATCTAACAACTTTTCTCAAGATTGGCTTCCCCAGGGTGCTCTGTACGAAAAATAAAAGACTTTAGGGGGTTTGCCCTTCTTTGTTTGTCTTCTAAAGATCTGTGACATCGACCTTGGACTGACCTTTGACCTGTGTTGTAACGTGATCATGGTCGATTCGGTAATTGCTAACATGTACTTACTTAGAATGTTTTAAATTCATAACTGCAACTTAATACTCTAATTTTATTCTGCACAGGCGTTCATGATTTTAACCCTTCACTTGTCGGTAGCATTTTAGAGTTATCAATCCCCTACCTCTATATATCCCTGATATATCTTAAATGCGAAATTATTTTAGTAGGCAATATTTATTCATTGTTGTTCATCAAATTCTATCATGCTGTGTTGTTTTCAAGAAATGAAATAAAAGAAGATAGAATTGAAATGACTCATTGGCGCTTTTAATTCTAAAACCCGAAGTTTTTATGAATCATTTTTAATAAAGCCTTTTGATGTAAAAACTATCAATTTAATTACAATACTTTGGATGGTAGCTTTCAGCCATAGAAGAGGATTGTTTATTTTTCTATGATTTCCCTCCTACTCAGTTTGCCAATTTACATCTGAAAGACTTCAAAGAGAGTCATAATATCCCGACTCTTTTCAAATATTTTATTTAGAAAGAAAATGATTGAAAATATGCATAATTACTGACTGTCATCACATTGTGGGAATATTCCCACACAATATTTCAGTGATGATTGTTTCTTCAGCACCTTACCATCCTACTATTTACTCTTCTCTACAGTTTGCATCAATTTTTAACCCTAGCAGCCTCCGTGAGTGACTTCACGAACTTGTGATAAGACCACAATTACTATTTTGGAAAAAGTAAAAATTGGTGATTGCAATTGCTCACACACGTTCAACACAATATTGTTTCTCTGAATTATAAACTGAATCTATCATGATTTGAGTGAATCAATGAAAAAGAAAGCAGCACCTACTGGGGTGGCCGGGCTCATACCAACTGATGTGAAATATTATATTGCAGTAAAATCTAAGAAAAAATTGAGAATTCGACTTTTTAATCAGTGATGATAATGATGATGCTATAGGCAACAGACTTCCAGAGAATCGTGTTTCGTTGTGACAAGATTTTGATCACATGGGATCGACAATTCTGACACTGATATCCTTCAACGTCTGGGATTGGATTGGTGAAGATGACTGCCCTCACGAAAATTTTTCATGAGAACTCATGAAATTTAATGCGGATTCATGAGATTTTTATGAGAGCTCATGAGATTATAATGATTATTATTCTCACAAGAAAATGTTTAACTCATGATGTTCTCATGATGCTTTGATCGCGTTCATGAGAAAATCATCAGCATTTATGAGGTCTTCGTGAAAATTAGCTTATAAGTAGTAAGTTATGCATGCTAGCCGCGAAAGGAAATAACCATAAGAAAGCTTATTCAATCGATCAAGATTTTCAAGGTTAATCTATAAAAGATAAAAATATATAGGATGTATCATGGCGATGTGCAGCAGCATTTTCGAAGTGATGCATATATAATTTGACTTTACAATTATCATTACTATGCAAGATGTTGAAAATAGACATATGTACAATCACAGTTAAAGATAAGATCATGATCAATAGTGGTCTATTTTTGCGAATGCTGAAATAGCATTGTGGACATGGCATGGCAAGGCTTTGGGGCAATGTGACTAGGCCAAGAAAGCTTCAACAACTGTATGCGAGAAAAATAAATTCAGAAATATGAAAAAGCAACTGTTAATTAATTAATGAGATTTTCATGAGAAAGCTCATGAAATTTGATGAGATATTTCAGGAGAAAACGTTCCAAATCCGCATTAAATTTCATGAGATATTTATATGAGTAAAGATCTCATAAAAAATCATGAGGGATTTTCCTGAGGGTGAATTCGTGCAGTTTTTCAATGCTTCTCTGTGGATACACACAAGTCAAAGCAAAATTTACATGATGCAGCCTCATGCGGAGAAAGAACAATACCCACTAATCCTTCTAGGCTACAAATTCATAGAAAGCTTGAAAAGTTTCTATTACTTTGTAGAATTAGCGGGCTGTAATAGCTAATTAGCAAAGCCTTCCTCTACTCTTCAGGATAAATGTGTGTACTAACAAAATTTATTGAGTTACGTTTTGCTTCTGCAAAAAGTAATGTTGTTCTTTTTCAAAAAGTAAAAAATTGTTCTTTTTACTTTTTACTTCTGCAAAATACATTAATTTTTTGGTTGATCAATGTATTTTAAATGAATGTTGTAAGCGTTCGGAGTGAATTAAGCTCAGTATTTTGCTCTGAGTTATCAGAGAAGTCGCAATTTTGCCACGTTATCTTTTTCCGGAAATGGCTTGAAAAGTTTCTTAGTTTGCTTATTCAAGGAAGACGGAATCCTATTTCGTCATTACCGAAGAAGAAATATACAGATTTAGTTCCCGAAATTCAACTGCAGATGCGACTCAATATGTAGTCAGTCTGAAATCATAATATAGTCGACTGTAGAACTGTCTGGATTCCTTTATTGAATCAATCTATTATTTCAGCTAAATCAAGATCAATCAATTAACGCAATCTTCATTTTAAAGAATTGAATCTTCCTGGAGAAAATGACAACCTTTGCTGACATCAGCACTTCAGCCTTTGACTCCGGCTTGCCCTCTGCTATGACTCAAAACTAACTTCTACTGTGAGTCTACCATGACTCTTTAGCTTTCGATGGTTTTCTGATTTTTCTGCCTTGACTGGACAAAACTGTTGAAATTGGTATTTTCATGTCTTCCTCCATAGGCTTCATCACGATAACGAATTATTGACAAAAATCACTGTATTATCGATAGCTGGAAACAACTTTTCCATAATTATTGATTCCTCTAATTTATGAGACTTTAAAAGGTCAAATGAGTTAACTGCATCGAGTTCAAAGCGCGGAGACACATCTGGGACACGATCACATGGCTTAGAAAGGATTGAAGATAAAAATGTAATAAAAATATTTCTATCAATATAGATCCAAGTAGTAAGTAAAACTCCACTTCTGGATAGCGCAAGATGGCCGCCGTCGCTGACGTCCCCCCCCCTCTGGGACGGCAGAGTGTCGTGGTCGGCCGCCGTGGTGCTTTGGTTCTGACGTCCCCCCCCCCTCTGGCCGACCGTCGTATAGCGCGCGGTGATGTGGTGTCTAGGTTGGCGTGGTGTGCCGGCCAGGCTGGCGTGGTGTGCCGGCCAGGTTGGGAGGGTGGACTGTCGTAGCTCACCTGAAAAAATCCTAAGTGTCAGAGTGGCTTTGTATGGGTAAAATTTTGAAAATTTTCCAAAGTGTGGAATTTCGACCTGGGACCATCACCAAAACATTTTTCATCAAATTTCGCTGACGTCCCCCCCCCCTCGGGAGAGCTGGCTTCGATCTTGGCTTCCAGTGGACGGATTTTGTCGTGCCATAGCTCGTTTGAAAGCTAAGAGTGAGACAAATTCAGTGAAAGAAACGGCTTGTTCCTATCTGTCTTCGTTCAAAAGTTAGAGCGGTTACAAGATTTTAGGTCGGAGTTCGCTCACCTGAAAAAATCCTAAGTGTCAGAGTGGCTTTGTATGGGTAAAATTTTGAAAATTTTCCAAAGTGTGGCATTTCGTACCTGGGACCATCACCAAAACATTTTTCATCAAATTTCGCTGACGTCCCCCCCCCTCGGGAGAGCTGGCTTCGATCTTGGCTTCCAGTGGACGGATTTTGTCGTGCCATAGCTCGTTTGAAAGCTAAGAGTGAGACAAATTCAGTGAAAGAAACGGCTTGTTCATATCTGTCTTCGTTCAAAAGTTAGAGCGGTTACAAGATTTTAGGTCGGAGCTCGCTCACCTGAAAAAATCCTAAGTGTCAGAGTGGCTTTGTATGGGTAAAATTTTGAAAATTTTCCAAAGTGTGGAATTTCGACCTGGGACCATCACCAAAACATTTTTCATCAAATTTCGCTGACGTCCCCCCCCTCGGGAGAGCTGGCTTTGATCTTGGCTTCCAGTGGACGGATTTTGTCGTGCCATAGCTCGTTTGAAAGCTAAGAGTGAGACAAATTCAGTGAAAGAAACGGCTTGTTCCTATCTGTCTTATTTCAAAAGTTAGAGCGGTTACAAGATTTTAGGTCGGAGCTCGCTCACCTGAAAAAATCCTAAGTGTCAGAGTGACTTTGTATGGGTAAAATTTTGAAAATTTTCCAAAGTGTGGCATTTCGACCTGGGACCATCACCAAAACATTTTTCATCAAATTTCGCTGACCTCCCCCCCCTGGGGAGAGCTGGCTTCGATCTTGGCTTCCAGTAGACGGATTTTGTCGTGCTATAGCTCGTTTGAAAGCTAAGAGTGAGACAAATTCAGTGAAAGAAACGGCTTGTTCCTATCTGTCTTCGTTCAAAAGTTAGAGCGGTTACAAGATTTTAGGTCGGAGCTCGCTCACCTGAAAAAATCCTAAGGGTCAGAGTGGCTTTGTATGGGTAAAATTTTGAAAATTTTCCAAAGTGTGGCATTTCGACCTGGGACCATCACCAAAACATTTTTCATCAAATTTCGCTGACGTCCCCCCCCCTCGGGAGAGCTGGCTTCGATCTTGGCTTCCAGTGGACGGATTTTGTCGTGCCATAGCTCGTTTGAAAGCTAAGAGTGAGACAAATTCAGTGAAAGAAACGGCTTGTTCATATCTGTCTTCGTTTAGATGTGAGGCGCCATTTAAGATTTTGGAAGACTGTCGAAAAACGACAGAGTTAGATTTTGGGACGTTTTGGGCTGTAGCTTCAAAACGAAGCATCGGATTGGAAAACGGAGGCCAGATTCGGATTCAGCGTGAAATTCTGCATCGGTATGGTGAGTTTCAAGTCAATCGGAGAGAAAAAGTTTCGCTGACGTCCCCCCCCCGGCACCGATCTTCCAACTTTAGTTCTAGAGATCGTAGAAAGTCGTGCAATAGCTCGTTTGAAAGCTAAGAGTGAGACAAATTCACTGAAAGAATCGGCTTGTTCCTATCTGTCTTCGTTTAGATGTGAGACGCCATTTAAGATTTTGGGAGATTGACGAAAAACGACGGAGTTAGAATTTCCCAAGAAACAGCTCCAGCGGGCGAATGAAGGCTCGGATTGGTAAACGGAGGCCAGATTTGGAATCAGCTTGATGTTATTGTCCAATGAGGATCATCATCCAATGAGAATCAAGCATTTCTATATAAATAGCTAGCCTTCCACAGTGAGAATCATTCCATCGTTGAATCACACGAGTGACGGACGCACATTTCCTCTCTCTATTCTATTCTATTATCCAACTAAAATGGTAAGTCGCTACTTTCCTCCCTCTCCTCCCTTGAACGTAAACTTAATACAATCTTTTCCATTTTCAGGCATCTACTCCATCTGCTGCGCTAGTAGGACAAAATGGCGGTCAAAGTTCAGTCAAAGCGGTCACAAGGTTCGCTACGATCAGATCATCTACAACTGAGGCCAGTGGAAGAAACAACCAAGGTACATAATCCTACACCGCTACAGCGTAAATTTAAACAAGTCTTGCGTTATGACGATCATGGCGTAGTACTCCAAACGGCAATGCTCCCTTCCACGGATGTCAAGATAATGCACAATCAGTATGGGGACTACATACTGATCCACGTGAGTCCGTACATTCGCCATCAACTTGATATTATTGAGGAGTACGTGACATTAAATATGGACATTCCTACTCCTCTTGCTCAAGAGTGGAAGGCGAGAGATGACAAGGATACTCCCTATAGAAAGATTTGGGATGGTAATCACATTTGCCTACCGGTATCACATTGGTGCACTTACTATAAGAAGGAGGGAGATCATTCAACACCCATCACATGCGACGAGCTCGGAGAAGGTACTTGGGATATCCTTTTCAAAGTGAATGGGCTATATTATGGTCGGTATAAGGATAATAAAATAGCCTCTCTCTAAATGCATATGGAATCCATCCTATATATTCCAAAACCACCCAACGTGGACGCCATAATTGATCAAATCCTTAACAGCAGTGGTACGAAGCGCAAGTCGGAGAAGAATGCTGCATCAAAACGCAAATCAAAGAAGGAGAATTACTAGTCCTTTCCTAACTCTACCCTATGACAATTCGCTTATGTGCTTTGAGTGTCGTAGACGTGGTCTTGTTAGATACATTTTACTTCTTCGTTGCCATCATATCATTTGTGTATTTTGTCGTGAAAAGCATCGATGTAATTCTTCATTTTGTAATATGTTATAGAACGTTTCCTTAGATGTGTAAATTTCCGTTTTAGGCTTCTATCATCATTTTTATGGATTGTGAGGGTGAACCTGTACAGGAGCTCAGTGCTATTGCTATGAACAATTGGACATATCAGATTGTCAGTGTCTATCATCAACATGCCAACTGCAATCCCAATGTTGATCAATGGGCGAGAAAACACATTCATGGACTTAATCTGAAATATTTGCAAGACTATGGCTTTTCTTGTGAGAGTGCTCTTCTTATTGACTTTAAACGATGGTTAGCTGCTTTCAATGTTATACGCATCTTTTGTAATAATCCTGGTAAGGAGAGGAAAGTATTTCCTAATTTAATCATTGATGATATTTTGCTCCCACCTTGGGATAGTAGAGTGAATCAACACTATCATGAAGTCACGAAACGTTTTAAGGATTTGTGTGTTCCTATTTTGTCTGTTCGTTGTAGTAGCTACATTCATAACCAATGCTTCTTTCCTTCTTACCTCAGCACTGCCAAAGTCCTGTATGGTTATCATTGCTCTCTGTATGATAGTTACCAGCTGTATCTATTTTATCTCTTTCAAACCATTGATTTATAATGCATGCTTGTTGCCGTTATTCAATAAATGTTACTATGAGAAGAGTTGTTGTTTTCATGCAATGGATGGGTTAGTTAAAGGGCGATCATGTCTTTCTCAAACGACTGCGGAACATTACATTTTCATAGGCAAAGTTTAAAAGGAGCTGTTCAAGATTATGTGATAAATTTTCATAAAGATGAGACCGACATCGAAGCAGTGGTCGATGATGCTAGCACTCTATTTCTAGAGTTAATGAATACATTCTCTGATAGCATTATCATGGCGCGATTAGTTGCGAAAATTAAGTTTAGTCATTTTGGAAAGGAAGAGGTGGAAAGTCGCTCTTTCCATTTTGCTTCTTATTCAATGGAAGTGGTAGATCACCCCGAAGAATTTTTTAAAAGACATATGATAAAAATTGCTGAACGTCTTAACGCATTTAACCATCATGGTAGCAGTCTAGTGATTGAAGCGATTTCAGATATTCACATTCAACTTTCCATAAAGAAAAATTGAAAATGCAGTGGTACTTGATTGTAGCACAACTGGTTTTCGAGCTATGTCTGCTCACTCTCGAAGTATATTCCTTCTGTACATGTGTCTATTATTTAGAAAAGGCTAGCAAATTCATATCTTCAAAAAGACTTGCTATAGACATCAGTAACGGTGAAACTATGTGTTGTGATGTATGTAAGCGAAAGGATGGAAATGAAAAGCGCATCTTCAAGAGATGTAAGCATGCTTTTTGTCAACGCTGTTTCATACGTAATTGCATTCAACTTTGCAAATGTAACCACTGTGACATTGCTCATTTCGAGTGTCACTTATGTCGCAATAGTTAGTACCTATGCAAATGTGGTAAAGATAGCTTTTAGCAAAGACTAACACGGAAAATGGCGAAACGTAAAATGGCGAAACGTAAAAAGTCTTCAAAGTTTTCTTCAGCCATTCAAGCTCTCCGACGAATGAAAGCAAATCAGCGATATAATGCTATACGACATGCCAACGATAAATTCATTCGTGAAATTATTTCTCATGTCAGAAAGTTGAGGACGAAGACATTAGCGCCAAAACAACGAAAGTTACTTAAGCGATATGCCACAAAATTGCGTTTCATCTCCAATCCTAAACTCACCCATCAAAGAAAGAGGAAAACTCTAACACAAAAGTGCGGTTTCCTTTCAGCAATACTTCCAATGATAGCTCCTGCCGTGGGCAACCTATTGGGAAATATCTTTGGCTCTAAGCGTTAATTATGCAAATGTTGAGTCTCAAAGTAATAAAATGGATTTCAGACTTCAATGTGATAAAGTTCTGACTGTATCAGGTCCATCTCATGCAGGTAAAACTGTTGTCACGCTGAATTTATTGGATAAAAGAAGGGAGTTGTTTAAGGAACCTATCAATCGAGTGATTTGGTGTTATGGTATTTATCAACCGTCGCTGTTTCAGGAATTGCAAAGTCGCAACTTTATTCGATATGAAGGAATTATTCCAGTGGATAAACTTCAGCCTAATGATGTTGTTGTATTGGATGATTTATTAAAATAAAGTAGGAATTCAAAAGATGTTACAGATATGTTCACTCGCGCAGCACATCATAAAAGGTGCTTTATCATCTATATCACACAAAATTTGTTTCCTGATGGAAAAGAAGCTCGTACACGAAACCTGAATACACACTATTATGCTATTTTCAAGAATCCGCGAGATAAAAGTCAATTTGAAATTTTAGCGCGACAAGTTGCACCCAGAGGATCAAAAGACTTAATTGAAATTTTTCAAGCAGCTACTGAAAAACCATACGGTTACTTATTCATTGACTTTACGCAAGAGTGTCCGGAAGAATTTAGATTTCGAAGTGATATTTTGAAAACTCCCATGATTATCTACAAACTATGAGTTCTTATTCTCGCATGATTGTTATTCCTCAGGATGAATATGTACAATTGACTGCCATGCAGCAAGTAAAGCAACCTCTTGCAAATCAAATGTATAGGAAAGAAATAGATTATCAGCAAAATGTTCACATCAAAGATCCACATCGTGCTGTATTATTACAATCGGAAACTGTTGAGCAATTGAAAAACTTGAAGAATAAGATGCGTGACTCTGTATCGACTGCTACACCTTTAGCATCTCGCGCACATGCCATATCTCTTTTCAATAGTATTGAACCCCATCTCAATGTAAATGATAGAGGAGAAATCATTACAGATGAAAATAAAGTTATTGACGCTTCACGTTATGAAGACTTGATTCAGTATGCGACACGTAGAAAGCGCCGTCAGGGCTATGTTCCACCTGGTTGGTCATACTTTCTTAAACTATTGAAAAAGCATAATGTACCAAAATTTGCTTTGAATAATGAGACATTGAAAGAACTTGATTCAACAGTGGCTACTGCTCCAATGCTTCAGACGATGAAAATGCCAACAAATTGGTTTAAGACGTCACCTGCTACATCCCCTCCCACACTCACTAAGCAAACAAGAGGAAGAACTCGACGTAGATCTACATCGCCACTAAAACTAGTAAAAGGAAAACGTAAAACAGCTCCTCCCAGGAAATACATGTTCTCAGACTATTAATATGAAGCAGATGTGTTTCTTGCCATGTAATGAGCCGCCAGAGGTGAATGTCGTTGTCACTTGCACTTGCTGCGCCAGCTCTCACAATGAAACCCCTAAGCAATGTGAACACGATCGCAAAACCGCTAAAGCTAAATGCTGCAGTTGTTGTAAATGTATAAAGGCAAGAAAACAAAAAGATGAGAAGGAGGAAAAAGAGTCAGTCGTCATCGACTGAACGTTTGAAGTCAATCTATTATGATGTAAAGCATCCGGCAGGATTTGCATCTATCAAGAAATTACCAAAAGCGAGTGGTCTTCCACAATCACAAGTGAAACGATGGTTAAAGGGTCAGGCTACCTATACACTCCACAAACAAGCGAAAAAGAAGTACCGCACCCGCCATTATATTGTTCATGACATCGATGAACAGTGGCAAGCAGATTTGTGTGATGTTGCCTCCATTTCAAAACATAACTCGGGCAATAATTTTATTTTAACCGTCATTGATATTTTCTCGCGTTATGCGTGGGCTCAACCTTTAAAAACTAAAGAAGGGAAAGGAGTAGCAAAAGCATTCCAAACAATTTTTCGAGAAGGTCGCATTCCAAAAAGAATTCAGAGTGATCAAGGAAAAGAGTTTGAAAATCAGCATGTGACAAGATTATTTGAGAGGCATGACATTGAGGTGTTTAGTGTAAAGAGTGCTTATAAAGCTGCACTCGTTGAACGTTTTAATCGCACATTAAAAAATCGCTTGTGGCGACATTTTACTGTCAACTTGACACAAAAATGGACAAAGGTTCTACAAGATACACTCCATGCCTACAATCACTCTATCCATCGTTCTATTGGACTCAGACCAGTAGATGTAAATGCTGACAATGTAGATAAAGTGCGCGAATCATTCCAACGTAAACGCACTCATGTGAAAAGTGATGTGAAAATTGGCGATAAAGTTCGTATCTCAAAAGTGAAAAGTGTTTTTGCTAAAGGGTACCTTCCGAATTGGACAGAGGAGGTATTTACAGTATCAAGGATTAATCAAAAAGACTGTCCGACCACCTACAAGTTGAAAGATTACGATAATGAAGAAATTGAGGGTAGCTTTTACCGCGATGAGATTGAGGTAGTCACTGAAAGTGAAACATATTTGGTAGAAAAAATCATTCGATGTAAAAAACGGCAAGGTGAAGAATGGTGTCTTGTTAAATGGACTGGTTATCCTTCAAGTATGAACTCTTGGATGCGTCGTGCTGACATCTTTCACCTAAGTGATCGACAGTGATTCATGTAAAGTTGTAACTAACAATGTTTAGGGTTTGAGCTATGAATCCAACTGCCTCATTTTATTCACGACCCTCCTATGTAAGTGGTGGAGGACAAATTTACATCGGCGCTCGCCGCCAACGTGGAGGTAGCATACTTGGTGCACTGAAATCTGTTGTAGCACCTCTCATATCCAATGTCGGTAGATCTTTAAAACGAAATGTTTTAAGTAATGCCGTTGGCTTTGCTGGTGATGTTGCTAGTGATCTTTCCAGAGGTAGAAGTTTTAAGAGCAGTTTGTTGAATCGTGGGAAGGAACGCGGTTTAAAAACATTGAAGCAGACCTTTGCTGGTGTTACTCAAGGAAAGAAATCACCTAAACGAATGAATAAAGGAAGAAGGAAACATCGCGGAGCTGGTAAGGTGCGATCTTCAGTCAAAAGGCATTCACGCAAACGTCGTAGAGGCTCTAATCATTCATCAGGCGCTAAACGACGACGATGCTATAACTTCTAATCATGGAGTGTAAAACTTCCGGTTTTTGTTTGTTCGATCAACAAGCCATACAGACAGATATTCTTAGTTCAAGTATTGTAGATTATCATCCTCGAACAGCTGAGAATGCTGGCCCCATTGAATTTGTTATTCCTGGTGGTAGTGATGACTACATAGATTTGAGTTATGCGATGCTTGATTTGAGGTTTAGAATTCAGCAAGCAGGTGGAACTGCTATTGACGATGCACATAAAGTTGGACTGAACAATTTACCATTGACTACATTACTTCCCGATGTTTCTCTAACGATTGGAGAGCAGCAGGTGGAAGGTGGTCAAAGCGATTATCCCTATAAATCATATTTCAATCATGTATCACAGTTTCATCCAGCAGCACAAAAAAGTCATATGGAAGCCATGGGATGGTACAGAGATGAAGCAGGAAAATTTGATGTTGAAACAAACAGTGGCTTTGTAAAGCGATCTGCTATGATTAAAGATAATAGAGTATGTCAGCTATATGGTCCGCTAAATTTAGACTTCTTTAGACAGTCAAAGTTTTTACTCTGTAATACCAGCATGCGACTCAAGCTGACATTGAATAAGCCTGAATTTGCGCTGAATGCATTTGCTAAAGTTGACAATTTTAGAATTCATGTGGAAGATATTGCACTTTACATTCGTCGAGTAGTACCGAATCCAAGTGTCATTAGAGGGCATGCTGAAGGCCTTAACCGCCAAAATGCCATTTACCCCGTTCAGCATACAAAGCTTCTCACCTTTACAATTCCGAAAGATCAAAAGAGTTTCATGACAGATGGCCTCTTTCCATCGGAAGCACCGAAGCTCCTCATGGTGGCAATGGTTGAAAATGACGCATTTAATGGTAATATAAAGAAGAATCCTTTCAATTTTAAACACAATCAGTTAAGTGAAATTGCTTTACGTGTAAATGGTGTGAGTCATCCTGGTCCACCCTACAAACCAGATTTTGCTTCGGATCAATTTATGCGCAGTTATGTTGATTTTATGGATGTCTTTGGCTTTTACAATACGGATGACACCAACGGACTGACTATGAAAGAGTTTAAGAGTGGATATACTATTTATGCATTTGATTTGACTGCTGACAGCGATATTAGTGCCCCTATCGTCAAGCGAACGTGCCTCATAATATTCGTTTGGATTTGACGTTCAAAAGAACACTACCTGAGACGATCAATGTATTAATTTATGCAGTCTTCGATTCAAATATTGAAATTACAAAGTATCGTAACGTGATTCTTCAGTATAATCGTTAATGAGTTGGTTGACTGCTGACGATATTAAGACTAAAGTGCAGCGTAATGCAGACGAAGCGACGTTGAAAGCTTTCGATAATGTCTATTCACTCGATACCTTACCACCTGCAGTAAATCACTATCCCATCTTTATTGTGCTAAACACTCATTCTCAGAATTTAGGCGGTGAGCATTGGAAAGCGATCTTTATTGGAGAAGACCGACGTGGTGAACTATTTGACTCTCTTGCTCAACCTCCAAATATACCAACACAGCAGTGGTTGAGAAAACATACGCGTCAATATCAGCGAAATGAACGCATACTACAACATCCACTTTCATCAACGTGTGGTGCTTTTGTACTGTACTTCATCTTAAAACGTTTACATGTATCTCGATTTGCATCTATTATTCAAAACTTTTCATGTAATCCATCCTCTAATGAAAAAATGATTTGTAAGTTCTATCATGATTTGAAATAAAAACATCATGTTGGAAAAATTGTTTTTTATTTTACAATCCGCTGGGTACGTACATACTCAATGAGATAGTCTAGGATCACATTTGCTTGTACATGAGATTTTAGTCCAGTAATGATCACTTTACTATTATGAAAGATTGCCACATGCACAGGTAACCAACAACTAATGAGAGCTGCAGGAAAAAGTTCGGGTTCATAACACAAATTGTAACTGCTGGTACGAATCTTCAAAAATGAAACACTTTCACTCAATTGAGTAGAGATCACCATATTGTCCACAGTCAGATTCGACATCACACACCTCTCCCTCTTCCATATCCGACGTAGTAGTCTCTGTAGCTCTAAGCGCATTGACTGCGCCGATGAATGAGAAAGGGCGCCGAGAATCTGTACAGTCCCATTTGGGAAGAGTTGAAGATTCCGTGAATTGTTCATCTTCACCACTAACATTTGAGGACGGCCCGGGTAATACTTGCTGTTTGGAAGCTGTTGGTGTAATGTTGTGAGATCGATTTTGGTGTAGAGTCTGAAGCGACGGAGAATGTTGACGATGGTGTAGCGATGGCGCTTCATGATGAAAGAATGAGTAAATTGAGCGATGCACCTTCCTTTTATACTTTTCCCAACTACCTTGATGAAATGTGAAGTTAGTATGAAGTTGGGAATGATAGAGTTGAATTCGCCGATTGTTGACGCGCAGCCAGATGCGATTTCCAATACGTGAATGTCTTTTCATATAGAAGTATTTCAAGTCCTTCATGATATGATGTAGAGATTGAAAATGACGATAAGATAAAGCAAACTCTCTTCTCACATTTCCAGTTGAATCTTTGAAATAGACGTTTCGATCATGATCCGTTTCAATACGTTGTAGGGAATCTAATTTCCAACTCATGATGTGTGGTAGTCATGTCTGATTAAGAATTGCATAGTAGGGCGATTAACTCACGACGAATAAATGTCATGATGGAGCGATGTATGTATCTTCTATACTTCTCCCAATTGTATTTGCGAAATGAGAAACAGTTTGCGGAATGAGAATGGTAGATTTGAATTTCATTTCTGTAATGTTGAAGCCAAACTTGATCACCCAAGGAGATGAATCTTAATGTTTCAAAATATTCCAAATCCCTCATGATATCATTGAGGTTGACAAATTGTCGCCATGTTAATGTAATACCTCTTGATGTATGACCATGAGAATTTTTGAAATGTACGTTTCCATCACGATCAACTCTGATATATTGTAGAGAGTCCAAAATCCAAGTCTTCATGATGTTATGCAAAGTCGCAGATCAGCAATATAAAAATGTCGTTTTATCATATTTTGCTTAGCAATGCGGCTACAAAGAGATTTGCTAGTAATCGAGCCGCACTCTTTTCTACTCCCATTGATCATGTACAACAGCTAAATGGAAATTGGGAAGTGGGTGTCACTCAACTTGTTTATAGCAACTGTGTCTATACTTTTGATCATGAGGTGATGACTATTAATATGAGACGTACAGCTGCTTATCAATGTGAAAAGGGGTGCCGAGTATACATTCCACAGTGGCCAAAGAAAGATCTCTTATCATGTAAAAAGTTTATATATGATTTCTTGAATAAAGCGAGTAAACATATTGTCCAATTTACTCCGCACAATGATGATTATAATTATGTACATCATGTAGTTGAGAAAGATTGGATTGTTGCTTTAAGTCCAAGTTTAAGAAATGATTTAGGTTACCTCGCTAGCGCCTTAACAAGCTATGATAATATTAACGTTAATTACCACATAAGTGGTCATAAACAGTTAATATATCGAGAGGAAGCTTATTATGTAGATCTTATTCCAAGAAATGAGAAGACGTTGGTGAAGAAGATTGTGATTAAGCCAAGAAAGACAAACATGACTCCTGAAACATTATTGAAGAAATTTAATTATCTCCTTCGAGTTCATGACAAACAAGTGCAACATTGACTTATATCAAATCTTCTAATCATATTGCAATAAGCAAATTAAATGATGTTGATCTAGTATTAGTTTGTTCAAAAGATTTTCATCAGTTCTTACGACATCGTTCTGCAGCTGTTCATGGAAAATCTGATATGCAACATTTACCATGTGAAAGGTCAAATCAATTTGATACAGAATGGACCGTATCTTTATACAGAAAGTGTGTAGAGCCTTTCGGTGGTATCTTACATGAAACAAGAGTGTTGATGCCTCGCATTATTATTCGGTTAAATTGGTTGTAGATTATTTAAATGAAGTGATTAATGAGCAACATATTTCATTTTCTGAAAAAGAAGGTACTTTGTCTCTCACTATAAGTGGAAAAGGTATTGAACTAATTATGGAAAAAACTCTTATGGACATTTTGGGTTTTGATCAAAATATCTTTAAAAGTGGTACTGTAACCAAAGCTAGCGCAGACATGTCGCTATCGCGTCGTATTAACTATTTTCAGATATATTCCAATATTGGTGAAGATGTACGTGTGGGAGATGTTGAAGCTCCATTGCTAGCAATGATACCATACCAGCCAAAAAGCTGCAGTATTTTATCTGAGCATACTTTCAAGAAAGTGCATTATACAAAGCTGAAATCAAACTACATCCCACAAATTGATATTGCCATTTATGACGATGCTGGTGCGTTGATTCCTTTTCATAAAGATGCGTGACAAGTATCACACTCCATTTCCGAATGAAGAGTTAATGCAAACGTATGCTAATATATTTTTCCAATGTGAATAATATGGAAAGTGAAAATAAGGACTCGTTTCTAATCTACTTGCCCAGTAATGCTTCTATGAATAAATTTCCCAAAAATAAACCATCAGACTATCGAGTAGAATTAAATCGGCCACTGCATTTAGAAGGTGAATGGGAGGTTGGCGTTTCTAGTATTTGCTATGATAGCAATATTCAGAATGTGAATGATTTGGAAGAAATGATATTGACTCCTCGCACCCATGATGGAATAACGATGAATAATGCATTTCAGTTCCCATACAATTTAACATCAGATGGAAAGTGGAACTATGAATGGATTCAGATAAAATCAGATTCTTATGAACCATTTGGGAATGAGAAAATTATTAAGGCATTCAACAGTGGTAATACTTCCATCATGAAGAATAAAAATCAGAAAGCTTATGAATTTACTATCTATCATTGGAGTGGGAGACAGTTCCTCCGCTTTCATTCTTTTACTAAAGGTCTTACGCTGAGGTTGGATAATGAATTCTATCCACATCTTGGTTTTGGTCATAGACTACATCTAACATCAATTGCTACTGCAAATGTTAAAAAAGTTTATTCAAATCGAATCAACAAATTTCATTATAGATTTAAAATATTTGATGAAGATGTTGTAGAATGTGAAAAACGCATCATTTTGAAAAAGCGTGGTGTTCAACCTTTATCACTTATTGAGTTAGTAAAACGATGGAATGAGACTGTGGGTAAGAAGTATGGAGAGAAAATTATGGCGAACAAAAATAAGTTGGTTATTCAGAAATATAATGACAAACTTACAGTTTATTTCTCTCCAACCTTGCGTCATTTTGTAAGACATTATACACCTATTATTGGAAGCGGTGTGGTGTATGCTTCTCATGAATATCACACTAAAGCTGATTCAGTTAATGATGAATGGTGGGTGGACATCTATGGCGATCGCATCAAGAAAATTTACCAGTCTTATGAAGAATCTAAAGTTGCTATCAATATAATGCCGCGTCTATATCATACAGTTGAAAGCTTCATTCATGTAGTAAATCCTTATATACAACAGAAGTTGAAGCATGTGATGAAAAGTAAATATGATGTAAAGACACACCACATTTCGTTTTCAATTGAAAATCAACGCGTTGTTCTGAGACTGGGTGATGACATTCAATGTCAATTGAGTAAAAATTTGAAAAAACTCTTTGGTTTTCCAATGCTACAAACAGTGTTTGCTGCTGCGCATACGATTGGTATAGAAACACCAATGACACTTGATAAACATGAACAGCCCCTTTACATTCAAAGTGATTTGATTCTACCTATTTCTGTTGGTGAGAAAAAAGAATACATTTTACGTGATTTCATTCATGATAAAGACGCTTCATATGGAATAGTCGAGAAGATGTTTGAATCTATTTTCTATCATCCCGTCGTCAAACAAACTATACCCTCTATTGCTATCAAAATTACCAATGGTTTACAAGAGTGCATCCATGTGAAAGATACTAAATCCCTCGTAACTTTAGTGTTTCGGAAAACAAAGTGAAGTAATTGTGATATGTTTATTGAAATAAAAATATGTATATGAAAAAGTCTTTTCACAGATATAGGGGGAATGAGCTAACTGTAGGCATATATTCACAAGGAAGAAACGATCTCATGCGATACATAAAACAACCATGTATATCTACAAAAAGCAACATCAAAATACTGAGCTAAAGTTGAGTATGTCAATACATCTCCTGAATGTGGTAGCGTGAGTTTTATTCTTTTAGGTGGTGGTATGTTTGTGTCAGGATGTCCATGTGGAAGAGATGTGCTATGTCCTATCCAACACCTCTTATCCTCCCATGCTGAAAGTGCTCGTTTCTTGAACGTGTACGTTTTCACAGTATGAACTTGAGATTTTAAGATTGTCATATTGACAAACGTTATATTTTTATTTTTATAGGCCTTCTTATAGGAGCGATGTTTCATTTTATGAACAATGGATTTTGATATACCTTTAGCACGCTTAATACTATCTGCACATTCTTTTAATTTCATGGAATACATTTTAGGACGGAGGAGAATCATTTCATCTATTTCCTTTCCTGCTGTTTCATCCTTAAAACAACCAAGTTTGGCTTTATTCTGTATGGAATAGAGTGGATGAGTGGGATTGTAGTTAGATGTGTCGAAATATTTTTCTAATGACTTGCCTACTTCATTGAAATTTAAATCTTTTTGAGTGGTAATTACTAAAAAGAAACTATCTGTATCACCACCCAGCAAGCGAACCTCTTTTACGAGAGGGTATGGTTTTAATATTTTGTAGAAGAGTTGACACATTTCAAGCTTGGAATAATCTAAAACGGCTTGCCCAATATACACTCAAGGAAAAAATAAAGTACCCGGTTAGACATTTAACTCTATTTCGAAAACAACAAGACAATATGCACTACTTGTGCTTCAGAGTCGATCGCAGAAACAATATCAATACGCGTATAAAGTCACGAAAGGCGTACTAGTACATAGAAAACAGGCAAAATCTCGTAAAATCACCTTCAGCATCCAGTACTGCTTCTGCGCGATCACGCATTGAACTGATAAGAGAAGCTCGATAATTGACATCATCCATCAGTTCATTCCAAATGACATCAAGCGTAGCAAAGAGTTGGTCACTGTCTTCTCGGTCCTCATATTCTCTTTGGAGTTTCAGTTCCATCTGTGCCCACACGTGTTCGATGGGATTCATGTCGGGACTAAATGCAGGCCAGTCTAAGGTAGGGATTCCATTGTGTTGAAGGAACAGTTTCGTCCGGTTCGCCGAATGTATCGGTGCATTGTCTTGCTGGAAGATGCCACCTGCTTGAGTGATTGTATTCCATACTGGAAGAAGATTACCTTCAAGGATGTCGATGTACTTTTGGGCATCCAATCTCTCTTGAATTCTCACCAGGCTCGTATGTCCATTACTTGAGAATGCACCCCACACCATTACATGCGCGACAGATCTGTTCGGAGTACGGCAGACGTAGCGATCCGTGTACCGATCTCCTATCGATCGACGGACATACTGTACTCGTGACTGACCCAAGCAGAATTTCGATCGTCAGAAAACACCACTTTCTTCCACCTCGTCAAAGTCCACGATGACTTTTCTGTAGCCCATTCCAATCTGCGATGTTCATGATCTGCTGTCAAGGCTGTCTTTCTAGCTGGTGTAAATGCCTTGAAACCACCGCTCAGCAATCGATTTGTTACGGTCCTTCTGGTGCATTCTAGATTTAAGTTTTGCTTAATTACTCTGGCAGAGCAAAAAGGATGGTTCGAAGAGAAAGTTAAAATTTCCTCGTCATCTTCTTCAGTTGTACTTTTCCTACGGCCACAAGAAGCTCGATTGGTTGCTTTAGCATCTCCACCAGCTGATAGCCTCTGTAGGTACTTTCTGACTGTGTTCTCTGATATCTCGAGGCACTCAGCAATTTTAGGTCTTGAAAAATTCGCATGAAACTTTTAAGTCGTAGATTTGACCTCTCTGGAATTCAGTCAAATCACATCCACGTGTCGCCATGACTAATTTGCTAATGCTACGATACTGTCAATGATTGTGGTGTATGTAGCTAGCGGATTGAACAGAGTACAGCTCGGTATGCATGAAAGAACAATAAATGGAATCATAGCATTAGGCCTCAACTACACTGAAAGCAAAGCAAACACGAGCGTCCCAAGCGTCTCGAGTAACCGCATGTCCGCAAGCTATCAATCGCTCTAGTTTGCTTTGCGTGCATTATGGAAGTCTACAAATGCTGCAATGATGACTTTGTATTTGCTGCAAAACGCTTGGAAAAGCTCGCTGTGTGGTTGAGGCCTAATGGTTTGACTATTGATTTAACTTCTAAAGTTCATATTTCACACCAACGAGTAGAAAAAAATGACTGAAATGATAAATTTGTCACTGTTAACATAACTTTTTACACCGGGTACTTTATTTTTTCCTTGAGTGTAGATAGGTTTGCACAACTCAACTTCTGATTTTATCATTTTAACACCTACAAGATCCTCATCGATGATGTCTCTATCAATAAAAAGAGGTGATGAGGTCAATTTGTGATATTTTTGTTCATCAACGACTAGTTTGTAGTTCATACGTTTTCTAACATCCTCCATGGTCTTTCCGAAAAGACTGTTATTCTTATATTTATAAAAAATCCTTTTCAAAATTATTTTGGGCGAGTGCACGTTTTTGACTGTTACTATCTATGTAGGGTTTGAGGAAGGCTTTCTGTCTAAATTTGATAATGCGGTGAACTGACTTTAGAAGCATGCCCATTTCTAAATAGAATTTTAGTATGCAGAAGTGTACGAGATAATTTTTCTTATCATATTGGGTGAGTAAAGTTTGCGGCATGGTTTGTACCTTGGCTGTCCACACTCTGTTAAGTTATTATGAAATTGTGACATGAATGGTGAAAACATATCTTCAGTCACTTCACCAGATTCAGGTGCGAGTGGGAAATCAGCAGTTTTATTTTTAATGCTATTTGGATAAATCAAATCCACTTCAAAATAATATCCCCAATCACCTTCATCTGGAATCTTCAGTATGTTTGAAGGGTTGGAGTAATACTCAAGCTCATCTTGATTTAACCAACTAAACTCGGAATGAGGTAGTGGTTTAGACAGTGAACTGCCATATAAATTATTTTGGTCATAGTACTTTAGGTGGATATGATCATCACCTACTGTTTCAGATTTTATATGATGTTTATTTACAAATGTGAGACCACCGCGTATTCCGCGCTCAAATATATTATACATCTCCGGGTCTTGTAAGAGATGAATGGTCTCACCAGTCATTTTAAAGGCTGATTTAAAGGACATGGCTGGTAGACTGACAAAGTGGACAGGATCTAATTTGTCTTCTTCTAATGCCACTCGTCGAAATTCCTGAAAGACATCAGCCAGCAAAATGACATCTAATTCTAAGTAAGCGGTCATATAATCGCCAAACGTTTTACATTCAAATTTTAACCATGCCTCTTGAGCATGTTCATAATCTTCTACTGGACAATCTTCACCCGTCAAATCGTTTTGGAATTTGTCAATGGAAGGAAGGGTTGTTTCATTTAGTTTAGACATTGAGCTAAAATACGCATAAGGAAAGACTCCTTTGCGAGTGATTATTTCATCCGTTAAGTTTGGATAGTGTTTCTTCAAAGTTTGACTATGGGGAAGAAACTTGAGATTACGAACGAGAGAAGCTAGTGACGCTGACATGAATTGGAATGAATCTAAAAATTTTATTTCGAAGAAGACTGTCTTATTTTCTTTAGTTTTATCTACTGGTACTTTTGCTGTCATTGCCATGAATTTTTCTCTCGTTTGTGCTATTACATTAAACTGCCACGATTTCATCTGGCTCAACCCTCCTTTTATGAGCATATGACTGTCATAGCCCTTAAAGTTATGAAAAATGACGGGTAGTGCACGACGTCTCAACCTAAGTGAAAAGTTACATTTGGAGCAGAGTGCGTTTCTAAATTTACCAGTGATGTGATCATGATCACGCACTTTCTTAATTTTTATCGTCATAAAACGTTTTATGACATTTAGGACAGGATGTGCAACTTTCAAATTTTTGTTTGTCTTCATCTGACATATGTAGTGACTTACGCTGCAATTGGGAATCATATGATTGTTGAAATTTAGCAGCTTTATCGAGAAATTCTAGAAATTTTGAAATGCAATCTTCACCTTGCCAAGTATGCATTTTGTTTTGTCTATTCCTAAAGTGGTCATGCCATACTTCATAGCAGGATATGGCTGCTGGCTTGTGGATGATATCATCAATGTAGCATTCTATGTCTGCGTAAATGACACGCAGGGGACTTAATTCGTCACCATTATCCCTATGTGAAAATATTTTATCTTTGGGCATGCGTTCCATTTGTAATTTACCTCGCTTGCACCATTCATAGTGAGTTTCAAATTTATCTTTACTCCAAAAGGAGCGGATGCAGCGGTCGCATACAAAATGTTCACCTCTTTTAGAGTGCCCCAAGTGAGTGTACAAGCGAGAGATTTTGGGAATACCACAGTAGTGCCATTCCTCGCTATCATCTTGTTTTACTAATAAGAGGTTGACTACACGTTCATAACAAGTTGAACGTGAATTATAGCGGGCACCCTTCAACCCCTTCTCCCACACGTGAACGACAATTTTAATCTTATTATGTTTTTCGAACGTTTCTACATCTTTGATTTTCATGTTGTTACTATCACAACCTTCAAAGTCTAGTTCATCCTCCCACTGTCTATAGCTATAGGTATGATTTCGATTCGCGTTGATATCATTATAGTGAAGGATGGATAGGACTGCATATTTGAAACACTGTGATTTACAATCGACATTGATGACAGCTTTCTTATTATATAACGTTTTTGGTAGTTTAAATGTATCTCGAGCTGCATGACTTTCTAATAGTGAAATTTTGAATATGGCTGAGTCCACACCATCAAAAATGAGAGCGCTGTCGCATTGATTGAATTTATCTACATTTGATTTTAAACATTGAATGTGAAAATTTAGCCAAGACTCGCAGTCTACAACTTCGGTTGCGGAAGAGGAAGGAACATGAAACTGTATTCTCTCCGTCACTTGACCCGTTTGAAAATCTATCTTAATATATTTTAGTTTAAGGTAGATGAGCGCCTTCATTCTAAAATTGTCTAAATTGTTGAAGAGCGCTTCGATAATGTTTGAATTTTGAAGGAGCCACTCAGGAAAATCTACTATTTGAGTATTGGACTCCATGCAGTAGTCGCGTACTAAATTATTATGTGAAACATTAATGAGGGAGATGGTAGAGGTACCGTTGGTGTAGTGATCATTTGCATGCGTGTGTTGAAGTCTGTGCGAAGATCGCTGAAAGTGACTATCAAAAGAAAGAGGGCACAAATCGCAAGGAAAGGAGATGTCATCGTCAGAATCAACTTCACCTCCGGAGATTGACGCCGCTTTGCGTTGACACACACGTTGTTTGATGTGTCGAAGGAGACTGTGCTTCCTTGTAAACATATGTCCGCAGTCGGCACATTCCCACTCGTTGCCTTGTCGCGAGAGTCCTGAGCTGGAACTCACATCACCTGAAAGAGAAATCATTCTTTCATCTCTGTTCAAGTCTCAGTGTATTGTTACAACCTACCTTGACTCAACAACTCTAAACTTTCCTCGAGAAGGGAGGGTGTTGGTGATGAAGTTGATGCCTGAAATTGAGGAAGATGCTATTAGCCACACGTTTGAGGGAGATGAGTGAAGAAATTTTCAACTTACCATTTCAACGAAATTATGTTTAAGCTTGATACTTCAACAAGATAGAGACTTCACTCAAATAATACGTCTCAAATTTGGAATTCACTTGTACGCCTCAAATAATAACAGAATTCGCTAGACAACAGTTCACTTATGCGTCTCAAAGACAGAGTGAAATGACACGAATGTCACTTTGCATATATACTTTCATATTCATCATTCATTGGCTGTTCATTCTGATTGGTTGCTTGTTGATACTTAAGAATTAGAAAACATTTCAAGTTATTATTCACAGTCAACATGACAAGCCCTCCGACAACACCAAACACAAAATTCTCTTCTCCATCCTCAACACCAAACGCTCCAACGAAGGTAGAGAAGGTGTTATTACCAGCGGACAACGAAGAGAGTGTATGTGAGAAGGAGTGTCCCGACTTAACAGGCGTGAGGTGGAAGTATCTCCAGTACGATACTGACGATGTGATGGAGATCACCAGCTCGAAATTCCTCCACCAATTATGGGAGTGGTACACCCCTAACTCCCAGCCACGAACTATGGAGGAGTGGAAGTATATTGACAAAGTGAGGCTCGCAGTGGAAGAACGATTAAAGCAACTGAACTGTTTTTGTTATCTATGTGAAGCCAGACTCTGGTACGATATTGACGATGAAGACCTTTTGAAATACATGCCATAATAAATTTTTTATTTCATATTATCTTTGCTTTCATACTGACGTACTTGAACGGGGCTTCAGTGGATGATTTAACCATGTATGCATTTTCATTTGGAAATAGTAGCACGCTTAGTCTAACTTGTAAATCTTAAAACATTTCATATAAGCGATGATGATAGCTGAAATAGTGTCAAATAAAATTAAGATAGCTTACACTTCTGATACAGGGATAGCAATCGACTGCGATCCATGTGTAAAGAGCTTGTTAGACTACGGATGGGCTTAAGTGGATGATTTAACCATGTATACTTTTTCATTTGGAAATAGTAGCACGTTTAGTCTAACTTGTAAATCTTAAAACATTTCATATGGACGATGATGGTAGATGAAATAGTGTCAAATAAAATTAAAATAGCTTACACTTCTGATGCAGGGATAGCAATCGACTGCGATCCATGTGTAAAGAGCTTGTTAGACTACGGAAGAGAGAAGTGTGTTATGTTGCGTGTGGCGCGTGAGTGTCATCCCATTTCATTCCATTCATCAATTCGTCTCATTGATAGAGACAGGTAGAACTCATGGTTCTCATAACGTATGCAATGGAAAGTTTTAGGCAACCTTCAACAGTTGGCTAAATGTCGCCCTGGCGCGAATGCATACTACGTTGAGACAGAGGCAATCACTTGCAAACATGACGCAGAGAGGTTTAACAAGATTGACCATTGCCGAATGTCCCTTGCGGTATACATAGCTACGGGTTTCACCGCCGCCCTTTACAGGAACGCCCGTCGAAAGGAAGTATTACACCGAACTTCATTTGCAACGTTCAAGTTGACTGATAGCAGATTCAACTTAATGATAGTATTCGCCAGTCCGAAGACTGCCCAGGGCAAACCGCGTGGAGGTTCTATCATGTCTTGCCCCATGGTGGCCCTTAAGAGAGCCGATGGTTCGTTCTCGGGGGGTGTGAATTTGACTATTGGCTGGAATAGTCAATGGGTATGACGGTTAGGTTGTCATAGACCCTATACCGCCGAGGTCGTACTGGTGCATCTGGCACCTTTCGGATGCGGGTGGTTTTAGGAGTCCACACCTCATCCGTCCAAACGATCCTCTTGATCTTCCCCTTCTTCTCATCCTCTTCATCCCACTCGTCGAGGATGACGAACTCGGGAATGGCGTTGTCTTCATCGATGAAGACGGGAATGTTGTCGGCAGATGTCGCTTCCATCGTGACTTCAAATTGAATGAGAAGCGCTACAATCTTCTGGCTTATATAGGGTTTTCAACAATGAATTGCTCAACAGCGAATCAGAATGCTTCAGGGATAGCAATCGACTGCATAATGTTCAAGTTGACTGATAGCAGATTCAACTTAACGATAGTATTCGCCAGTCCGAAGACTGCCCAGGGCAAACCGCGTGGAGGTTCTATCATGTCTTGCCCCATGGTGGCCCTTAAGAGAGCCGGTGGTTCGTTCTCGGGAGTAACGTCATCTTACACCCTACCAATTCTACTGAGAGAGTCTTTGACTCTCTCTTTGGTAGCACTGTCGACTTCCACGCTAATTGGCACGAGACTAAAAAGTGGAATGTAGCGCCATTCCGTTGGATTGACAGCAGTTGCTGTCATCGGATTGCCAATCCGAGCAAGATTATCAAAAACTCTGTCTTGCTCCTCTAGCCTGACAAACTCCTCAAATAAATTTCGCGGCCTTAACTGCAGTCCGCGAGGAGAGCTGACTTGACTGTTCGGCGTCTGCATGATTGAAATGAAATGAAATTAGAGGCAGTGGTTTATATACCCCTCTAACGCGACGCAACGTTCAAGTTGACTGATAGCAGATTCAACTTAATGATAGTATTCGCCAGTCCGAAGACTGCCCAGGGCAAACCGCGTGGAGGTTCTATCATGTCTTGCCCCTAGGTGGCCCTTAAGAGAGCCGATGGTTCGTTCTCGGGAGTGACGTGATGGGGTGGTGAAGGCGGGCAAAGATCTGCAATGAAAATGATATGTATTAGAATAGGATATACTATCTTATTTACTTTTTCACTTACCAAGTTAGCCATCCTTTGGCAGTCTCGCGCGCTTCCGAATAGAAAATTTGTGTAAGTGACCGCGCATTCGTAGGCTGGCGTTCAAACATTTTTTCGTTGGATGGCCATTATAACATATTATTGACTCGTCCAGATTTTGATTCACGAGTACTTCGCCGGCCAAATGATTATCCCGAATAGGGATGTGAAACTCAAACAAACGATCCTCATTCACACGTTCCCACTCATCCCTCATGCGCTCCAACTTCTCATACGCCTGCCTCTCATCACCCCGCCGAGCCACAGTCCTCTCCAACTCAACATTTCCTCGCTCTCAACACACTCATCTCCTTCATCATCTCCTCAAACTTCGCTTCTGCATCTCTCATTCTTCTCTCCGCAGCACTCGCCCTCTTCTCACACTCATCATTCTTCTCTTCCAACTCTCGCGTCTTATTCTTCAAATCAGTCACAATACGCCTCATTCTAATATTTTCATCCGCTACCTCCTTCGACTTCAGTTCCTTCTTTTTCAACTCATCCAACTCCTTCACTTTCTTCAAACTCTCATACTTATTAACCAACAAATCATGCGCCATCTGCTGCGAAACATGCCTCTTCTCTTCATCCTTCAACCACCTCGCCGACTGCACACGAATCCCACCACTCTTCACTTTTGGGGAAGATGAGCTCTTCGGGGGGTCGGTGATGACAATGTTTGACACCTCCGACGACGAAGAGCTCAACTTCCTCACACGCTTCCTCACACGCTCCCTATCTAAATCCACATCATCCTCATCATCACTCTCAAGCACTCTCTTTCGCCCAATCTCAGCCTCCAACGACGCAACCGCTCTCGCCAACTCATCATTCTCAACAACATTCTCAACAACATTCTCAACCTTACCCTCTCGCTCGATCGCCAACATTCGCTCCCTCTCTTCCACAATCAACTGCGTAAATCTCAAATCACTCACTAAACCACCACTACAGTCAGCATGCACTCTGTAGAAACGCGGCCTCATCCTCATCACCCTTCAGCACTCTACACTTCACACACGCAACCCTATTCAAGATAATCATGTGGCCGGTGCCCGCCTTCTTCACATGCGCCTTGGCGTCCGCAATGCGATTAATTCGCCCACATGAGCACATTTTGATGTGATATTTACGATTCTTATCGTTTGCCATGCCTGATTTATTGTTAACTGTAAGATAATGAAATTTGTATAAGTTTGGAATCATGTAGTACAGTCATATTCCTAAAGTATTACACTTAGTCAGGAATGATAGATTTGAGTGTAGTGAGTGGCACTCGATCCCGTCGACAGCCCGAAGGCCTTGTACTGATCACTAGGGAAGTGAGAGATCTTCCCCGATACCCGCTCTTTACAGCTGAAGACATCATTGTCACTGCCCCGAAGTGGTAACAGGAACGCCGAGTCAAAGGTAGTGATCAGTAGCTGGGATCTAACCCTCAAAGCTGCCTTAGACTTAGTCAAATTTCAAATCTGATAGCAGATTTGAACTCAGGATACTTGAAAACCTTAGTCTATATGTTAAAACTTTGAAAAAACTGAAAATTAAGAATTTTTAAAAAATTCCGCATTTTACTACTCATACTACTTTTAAAAAATTTTATCAGTAGTAAAGACACTATCAAACTCTATCATACAAACTTTGAAGTAAGAAGATAGCTTGCCTACTTCAAAAGATAGAGTCCTTTGAAACACCCGATATCGGGAGCTCAGAGCGACGACCGTCGCTTACCTCGTCTTTCGATGAAGTGATCAGACTTACGTTGTCGGGGGTTTATATATGCTCGGAAGAAAACTTAAAATGGCTCTATCTCCGCAAGTATTCATCGTAGCGACATGCGGTTTGTTGCAAACGATTCGTCTCATCATTCTCTATCATATGACACCTGAACCATTCTGATATGACCACGGGAAGTTGGTCCGTCAGCACATGTCCATGTAACATGCCACAAGTGAAAAAATTCCTAAGTGTGAGAGCTCCAGTGTGGTGAAAATTTTGAAAAATTTTAAACTTCCGAATTTCGACCTGGGACCTTTACCAAAACATTTTTCACCAAATTTCACGGACCCCCCTCCCCCCCCCTCGTTCAGAGGAATTTGATGAAAAATTTTTGGTGATGGTCCCAGGTCGAAATGCCACACTTTGGAAAATTTTCAAAATTTTACCCATACAAAGCCACTCTGACACTTAGGATTTTTTCAGGTGAGCGAGCTCCGACCTAAAATCTTGTAACCGCTCTAACTTTTGAACGAAGACAGATATGAACAAGCCGTTTCTTTCACTGAATGTGTCTCACTCTTAGCTTTCAAACGAGCTATGGCACGACAAAATCCGTCCACTGGAAGCCAAGATTGAAGCTAGCTGTCCAGAGGGGGGGGAGGTCAGTGAAATTTGATGAAAAATGTTTTGGTGACGGTCCCAGGTCGAAATTCCACACTTTGGAAAATTTTCAAAATTTTACCCATACAAAGCCACTCTGACACTTAGGATTTTTTCAGGTGAGCGAGCTCCGACCTAAAATCTTGTAACCGCTCTAACTTTTGAACGGCTGGTCCGATTGACTCGCAACAAAAAGTGTTGTTGAGCAGTTTTTTCTCCTCTTTCAAACGAGTAGCCTTAAGACAAAATCCGTTCACTAGAACCAAAGTTAGAAGATTGCTGTCGGGGGGGGGGGGGGAGGTCAGTGAAATTTGATGAAAAATGTTTTGGTGACGGTCCCAGGTCGAAATTCCACACTTTGGAAAATTTTCAAAATTTTACCCATACAAAGCCACTCTGACACTTAGGATTTTTTCAGGTGAGCTACGACAGTCCACCCTCCCAACCTGGCCGGCACACCATGCCAACCTAGACACCACATCACCGCGCGCTATACGACGGTCGGCCAGAGGGGGGGGACGTCAGAACCAAAGCACCACGGCGGCCGACCACGACACTCTGCCGTCCCAGAGGGGGGGGACGTCAGCGACGGCGGCCATCTTGCGCTATCCAGAAGTGGAGTTTTACTTACTACTGATCCATTTTGCTCTCTCACTATCCTTGCATCATTGCGTGCATACAAAAGTTATTGCCGCCTATCCATCGATTTAACAACGCGTCAATATCATTGAAATAAATTTATAATTTCCCACTTTCGGAAACTTTGAAGCATAAGTCAAGTCAGATCTCATGTGTATTATGTAACAAGTGAATGATGCGGTTTCCTTCCTTTACACAATAAGTTGTGTCTTGAGAGCCCCATCAAGAAATGTATTGAGAAATGTGATCATAGCGGAGACAAAAATGCTTAAAAGACGATGGTAAGACTCATTTGATGAGCAAACTTTGAATACAAGCAGTTGTCCTGGAAACACAATTCCCTGTGCAGTTCAAATATTTCTTCAGCGTCATCTCAATTCGCAATTTAATTGTCTCAGCTGGCCTCGCAAATCACCATTATTTTAGCCAATTTAGTATTCTTATCTGACAAGTGATTCATGCGAATAGCAGAAATTTACTACTATTATTCATTTACTTTATTCTCTGTTTGTTATTTGCCTTATTTTTTTATCTTTTTTCCTTTTATTATGTTGTTTTTATCACCTTTGCACTTTTTAGCTACCTTCTGTCATAGTTCTACACCGGCAATGAAGTCAGTGTTTTCATACACACTGTTAAGCACAACGGTCCGTATTGAGGCTATAAAGCATATAAAGAGGTATTGAGAGTCTAATAAAAATTCGGAATTCATTGGAAAAATTTTCTGACTTGTTTCCTCTTTATATAGGATTTGTCCAGATCATCTAGATATAGCAGGAAAATAAGTAATTAATGTGAAGAAAATTGCTGCGAAATTCAGCTTTCGCATACAGTGTGGATGAAGTCCGCACTTATTTGGTGCAAATGATGGTCCAAAAATGATTGTTTGAAGTTGTCGGAGCTCTCCAGCGGAACTATCCACCACGAATGTGGGCTCAGACTCCACAAATTCGTAGTCGTGTTCGAGAAAATCAAGTTCACAGAAAAAATTGGCTCCGCTAGATGGTTCCACTAACTTCACACACGTTTCGAAAATACGATACGCAGTCTGGATGGGTAGGTTATTGGAGGCATAAAAAGGATCATTGTAACTTTAAGCTTTGGCACATATTCAAGCATTTCGCCAAAGCTCTTTGCCATTGGCTTACTGGAAGGTCAAAGGTATAACCCATTTTGAAAAGCAATTTTTCTGAAGGTCTGAATTGTCACATTTTGCAAACATTTCGAATGGCAACATTCGACGAAAACCATCGATTTCCAACAAAAATAAAGCAGTTTTAAATATGAGTATTTGAACCATTGAAATTCGACACTCTATGATAATAAAGGAGTAGAACTGACACGGACATTGAAAACAGTAGAACGTCGTGGACATGCGTTGTCATGATAACGGTACCTAAACGATGGCGGCTTCCAGTGTTTGACATGGGACGATGCCGGCAGCTTATCATTGTGTTTGTAAACACTCATTATTACTATCCGTTCTTTCTCTTTGTATATAAAAGCATTTCGAACTTACTATAGATCATCTTGCGGCAAGATCCAATGATCTACATCTACATGCAGCAATCGGCGCATAGACATGCGGCCGAAGTTGCCACCAAGAAGCAGCTGCTGTGCATTATAGTCTTTCCAACTTAAACAAAGCAGAAAGTTGGATTTCTATAATTGAACCATATTGTGATCATCTATTATATCACAGTCATCGAATAGAACCGCTGAAATTCAAATATTATGTAAACACCACTCAGCAAAATTTCTAATAATGCTTGGAATTGAAAGTGATCAATTTTTGGATTCTCCGAATGATTTGAATTCATTGGGTAACAATACTTTAGAAGTCAAGGAGGGGGAGGGGCGAATCTCACCAGGATGTGGTCGCCCTCAGACCTCGGCATGGACAAGGTAAAAGAAATGGGGTTCAAGCGACATGAACCGCATCCACCATCGCATTTCAGATTAGATAAATCAAATATTTGCTACTTTCTTGATTCGGAATTCTAAAATGGCAACATGTTGTCTGCAATTATGTCAAGTAAATGTAAATTTCACATGTGCTACATCCTGAATAGGATGCGGAGGAGGAATCAAGTGTCAATCTGAAGAAAATAACTTCAGACGATTACCGCTTGGACTCTTTACTCAATTCACTGCGGTCTTGTTATGCACTTGTAATCTTTCTTTAGTAAAGTGTGTTGAATCAATATTTGTCATACAAAACGATCTTTCTTCGGCTTGCTTCAAAATTTCTTCAGTGTGTGTCACTCTGTGACACGATTTCTCACTGATTCTGAACCTATTACATTTTGATGGACAACAATCAATTTAGGTGCAATAGACTGATTTCAAACGTTTTGAAGGCTCGAGAGAACAGACTTGTAAATGTGACCGATGTGAGTCGGATATTTGGGCTCCAGTAGAGTGGTTCAGTACCGACCCCGGAAATTTGCTTCCATTTTCTTTTGAAGATGCATCAGAGTCCTATCTTTTGCAAACATTTTGATGAAAGTCAGATGGTATTTAGACTAATTTAAATGCTCACATCATCCATGGCTCACATCCTGTTGTGTTTTAACACATATGCATGTAGTCCGCCAGCCTGAGCAAGGTTTTGCATAGCAGGCCGCCTATTGCCTCAATGTCTGACATGAGATATCTTCAGGTAATCTCCTATGATGTGCACGTATTATCATCATGCTGCTAATAGACAATGTATGCGAGACTTTGGTCAAATGTGGATTAAATTGCTCAAAATGCTTGTGTTCGACCTTCGGAGGCTTGCCAAATCTGAATGTCTTTAGCTTCATAAACAGGGTTGCATGAACGTGAGAAATGACCTGAAGACATTCCTTGTCAAAAGTTATGACTCTGGACTTAGTACTTTCCAGTTCCACCTAATGAGAGAAAAGGTATAGAAAAGTTATTTTTGACCAAAAATTTCAATCTGTGTCCCATTGGATTTACTAGTGTTTTCCTTGATCCTGTCTGACAAGAGGATGAACCATGTGGAACTCGGCAGACGCGTAGATTCGAAGTAGGTATAGGCTGTAGTCTGCATAATTCTGTGAAAGTATCATTTTTAGCCTCGTTTCCTGCAGACAATCGCTCTGGCTGCCGGACTAACACGCACGGATCAAGTGAATCCGATGTAGCCATCAAATACAAAGTGGTATGGAAATAATCAGATCAAATAATTTCGTGACAGAATAAAACAGTTTTAAGGATTTCAAGATTATCGTTATCTGTACCTTAATTTGAACAATATGTCGATCTTGACTCGTTTTACCGTTGCATTTGCCGGCTTATTATATTACACGAACGGTTATCCTGAAAAATTTAGTTTTAGAAGTTTTCGAGATGCTTAATTTTGAAGAGCTACAACTTTTTCTAGGCTAGCAATTGGCATGCGGAATATAAACTGAATAAGGAAGATCTCACTGAGCATGAAAGTCATTAAAGCATGCGCTCTATTGGAACCATGTCAAATATTCAATTTTACAAATATTCAAATAGCTAAGTAATCAGTAGGAGAAATAGAAATTCAACTATTACTGTCGAGAAATACTTGATTATCTAATTGAGAAACTCATATTGCATGTATCTACAATATGCATTGTATCTAAAATCTGCTAGTGATTCATCAAAATATCGATGGTTTATAGGTCTACATGTGTATTTGACAAGACCCTACGTTTATCAGCCAGCTGTTTTGAAAGTGAATGCAGGCGTACACCTCATTAGCTTGTAGTTAAAGTCCCAGTCGATAAACAAATGGGACAAACGGCAGAAATGGCTGACTCAAACGGTTCTTTTTTCAGTATTACAATGAAACAAATCATTTAGACCATATCTTAAATTTTCATTAATAAGGAATGAATGTGACAATCAGATTTTCTCTAGGTCAAGATTAAAGAATTAAGATGAAGGAATTTTTGACTTAGGACAAATGTTAGTGTACCTACTGGTATGTGATGTTTTACGAAAGATAACTGGAGCCATAATATGCAATAAAGAGAAATAAGTGAAGCATCACATTTCAGTCTTGACCAGTGAAATGTCTAAATGTAAATAGATGCAAATATGATATCAAGAAGGATAGTGGTCGCTGAGGCGGCTGTTTAGAGAAGCCAACTCCACAGCCTCTTTTTGGTCTAAATCTTTAATTTATATACAGACGTGTCTCGCTTCAAGGAGCGGTAATGTAAATGCTTAGACTCACTCTGAATTATACACTAGGTGAGATGTCACGCTCAATTACGCGTAAATCACGCGTAATTGCACATGGCCATAAATATGCGTGGCTATGCGTGACATTCTTGCAACATCTGTCGGTAGTCCTGTTATAAGGACTTTGCGTCTCATGTGTCTACATGTATCGGAGGCAAAACAATGTGATAGGACCTCAATTTCATGCTCAGGGAAGACAGAGCATAATTAGCGGTTCATCCGTGGTTCAAGCGGTAACGTAGACAACCGTAGACCGCCCGCGTGTATTTATAAACAGTCCCCATGTTTTAACAGCATCAGATCAAGTGATTTCTGACTATTTGTACAGCGCGCATGTACGCGCTTAGAAGAGTAGAATGTCTTTAACCACGGATGTTTGGGGGGCTCCTTAATTACGCGTGAACTACGCTTGGCATGTCACCTGGTGTAGTATAACAAATTACTTTTGACATCATCTGCTTGACTGGCAAGCTTCTACCAAAAATAATCAAAGAGATTGAAAATTAAGATTCGAGCAACACTTTTATAGATCGGCACCAGCCGTCCAGCTGAAATTACCATCTACAGACAGCCGCTGTCCATTCTAATCCCGCTGATTTGAGCAAAAGCGAAAAGTCAATGAATTTTATGTGTGACATGATCAGCAACATTCTCCATTTACGCCTGCAGTTTAACATGCAACCTGTTGTGGGAATCATCATCAGAATCATTTATCGCATGAATGCCTACAATTATATCGTAAACGCAAATCCTTTGAAGCTGATCATAATTCTACCTGAAAGCTATTACGTCATCAAAATTGATTTCCTGAGTTAATGAAGGTGCGATGGCACTTTTGTCGACTTTAACGTTAAATCATGCAAGATTAATCAATAAACATTTTAGGAAGCTCTGTTTGAGCTGAATAAGTTTTGGAGGGGGGGTTCAAATGATCAGCTCACAGGGTTAGATTCATCTGTGCGCGTGTCTCCTGTGGATCAGCTACTAATTTTATGCTTACTTGGTTCCTACTTGAGATGTGCAGTGGACAAAAGAATTGACTCATAGTTCGGGAGCTACTGACACTTTCTTCCTATATTCGCACAAAGGGCTTAATAGCATGGATTTGAAGATCCTGAAACGATGGATACAAAAATCAAATTTCTACGTGTCACAGCCAGTCGTTTTCGGTTATAGGTAAGGTCAAAGGATTGCCATTGGAATACAATAGCAAAATTCAAGAAATATCTATGGATTGTGAAGCACTTGGCAATTTTCGTACATTTTCTTTTGCAGAAAAGAAAAAATTCATCAGAATGCCATGAAATTTGAAACATGATTGATTCAGAACATCAATTTCAATATAAAAGTCGAAGTGAGTCACATGATTCAGTATTTGATGTTTGAGAGCCTCTACAAAATTTCGATATAAAAGTCGAAGTGAGTCACATGATTCAGTATTTGATGTTTGAGAGCCTCTACAAAATGAGTGAATTTCATGTTTTGACCTAATTTTGGTGATTTTCCTCATTTTGTAGAGGCTCTCAAACATCAAATACTGAATCATGTGACTCACTTCGCATGAAAATGACATATTCGCATAAAGAAATGATGAAGTCGCAAATATAAATTCAGAGTTCTGAACTTAACATGGAAATGAGAGGTATTATTGTTGTCGATTTCTATGGTGGTGTGCGTGCTTAGGTTTAGAGATGACTTCCATCCACAGAATTAGATTGTTTAATCGTATCACTTTGCTAGAAGTGCAAACTGATGCAAACAGATGGCACATGCAGGAACTTAATTAAGTGGGCAAAAGGAAATTTTTAATACCTCACAGAGATAGGAAAAATAGTCGTGCGTCGCTTGCAGATTGCTCTGAATTCCTTTAAAATGCTCCGATCACCACGATTCCTTCAGATTCGAAGAATTCAGATCATTGGTCAAAAATATTCTCGATAATGTTGGGCCCTCCGATCATTTTTAAAAAAGTTAGCAGGCGCATGAAAAGCGTTCACAAACTTCTCTGTAGAACTTGACATCATCTCTGTCCACAGAATTAGACAGGTCGTCTCTTCTTCCGTTTGACTAGAAGGGAAACATTGGAACATGTTACGTAAATGAAATGGCACAATCTGCTGACTAAATACCATAGCAATCGAACAATGTGCAGCCAGTTCAACATTGAACACGCCAAATTGTCCAAAGTTTCAGTGACTATTATCAGCCAGATCACACAGCAAAGAGACAGACGATGTCAAGTTTTACAGAGAAGTTTGTGAACGTTTTTTCATGCGCCTGCTAACTTTTTTTGAAATGATCGGAGGGCCCAACATTATCGAGAAAACTTTTGCGCAATGATCTGAATTCTTCGAATCTGAAGGAATCGTGGTGATCGGAGCATTTTAAAGGAATTCAGAGCAATCTGCAAGCGACGCACGACTATTTTTCCTATCTCTGTAAGGTATTAAAAATTTCTTTTTGCCCACCTATTAAGTTCCTGCATGTGCCATCTGTTTGCATCAGTTTGCACTTCTAGCAAAGTGATACGATTAAACAATCTAATTCTGTGTCTCTGTCTCTTTGCTGTGTGATCCGGTTGATAGCAGTCACTGAAACTTTGCACAATTTGGCGTGTTTAATGTTGAACTGGTTGCTCATTGTTCGATTGCTATGGTATTTAGTTAGGAGATTGCGCCATTTCATTTACGTTACATGTTCCAATACTTCCCTTCTAGTCAAACAGAACAAGAGAAGACCTGTCTAATTCTGTGCTTCCATCACGCTGATGGTCGGGGCCAGAGCTAGTATCGAAGGGCAATGAGATCAATTTTTATTGAACAAATTGAAGCCTGAATTCTGACGAGCTAGAACATTGAAACCACATTAAACGTACGCAGTCAGTTAATTCAGACAGACTGCCTTCTGCGAGCAGCTGCCTGTTGAAGATCGTGGGTTCTGTGGTAAGCTACTTCTGCAATGCGCGCGCTTGGAGTCACACAAGCCAAGAGAGACGAAAATCTATATCAATCTGTATCACTTGCTATCAGTGCACAAAGTGGCTGCCGGCTGGGATAGGATTATGTGCGCTCTAGATTAGCACATACAGGAGCATACGAATTGCTAAGTCCTTCCGATCAGCTAAATATAGCAGGCGCACGAAAGAACGTTCACAAACTTCTCTGGAGAGGCCAGTGACGGGTGCGATTCGAATCATTGCGACTCCGAATTTTCCGAATTTTCCATGCGATTCCAAATTGTGCGACCCGAAAATTTTGAAAATTTCTCAAATTCAGTGATTCGAAGATTACAATTAGTCCATGCGTGCATTGATAGTTTGATAGTTTCTTTTAAAATTCAGACTATGCGACAGTTTAATAAGACATCAAAAACTTTTGCTGCCGTCAAATTGAAATTAAATTGAAAATCTATTAGTAAATGTTTAGGAATACAACATTGTCACTTAGAAGACATAAGAAGTCGCAAATAAGACACACAGAGTCTTGAAAATCTATTAATAGGAATAAAAGACATTTTCAAAATTATATATAGGAGTACTATGAAGCACCGCAAGCATCAACTAATAATATCCATCTATTCTTACTTCATGATTTTGATTCTTTTGGCCTTCATCGACCACATTTCATCGAACATAGCTGCAGCATTCCATCAATTTTGCAATAAGCATAATAAATCGATTAATTCAAGTCATTAGATCATTAACGTTTGCAAAACAAGCAATTCTTCATATTTGTAGTGTAGGCTATATGAGAATGCAATTGCTGATGAGTTGAGTCCATACTTTGCTCATGAAATGTGAATCAGGCATTGTCATCTAAAATTCACTTTCTTTCAATACGGAGATGTGATATCCTCGGGATTTACTTAAACGTGAAAACATGCATGATTCGTGTAAATCGTGCAGGCCTACTATACGAATATGTTTGATGCCATTGTGTAAAATAATGCATTTCTGCGGTGTGTGGTAATGAAAATCGCGTCACGCGGCAACTCGTGTCTTATTCTAGCCACAGGTACGAGCACTCGCTATCGATGTTGCTGCGTAGGTGTCAGCTTTATATTCAATGCAATTATCTCAAACGTTAATTGCTCCTCACCAAGCCAGTTTCATCAAAAAGTCACATTGTAAAAAACGCGCGATTCCTGGTCATTCAGGGGTTAACTGCGCCTTCACGAGGTGAACTTGATATCCAAGGACGGCTAATGGGACCCTATACAACTGTGGTCGCATGGGCCCGGGACGAGAACCCATGGAACGGTTGGTTCCCAATAGGTAGTGATGAAAATTTTCCCCGGAAATTTTGAATCAAAATTTTCTGTGGAAAATTATGGAAAAAATTGGAAAATTTTGGAAAATTTTGAAAGTTTTGATATTTTGATAGACCCTATAATTTGAGCGCTTCCACTGCCGAGGCAGTTGCGTACCAATAAATTGGGTATAAAACTCTTGATTTCATCATTATTTCGATTAAAGCGATCGTAGCAATACGATTTCCGTCCGCAGATTTTTGAACATTCCTTTGCCACCAGTGGCTTGTACTAAATTGTTAGCATTTTTAATTCTCACACAGACACCGTTTGGGATAGCGTGAATCTTGCTTTACAATAGGGTTATAATTTCATGCAACAGGGTTGGAACCGGCCGGGTTTTTAGCGGCCGGGCCGGCGGCCGGCGTCTTCAAAACCGGCCAGCCGGTGGCCGGCGTATCTAAAACTGGCTGGTCGGAGGCCAGCCTATTTAAAGTTCTGATGCTTTCATGGTCATTGAAGATCATGAGCGTGTAGATGAGTATTACTACGTGTACGTTCCAAAGTAACCGCATGACATTTTTGATGAGATGAATGTAACTCTGATATGTGAGACTTGATAAAGGACTGGCATAATAATTTAGGATATCACAGGACTTGACGTTTCTTAATAGCATCAAGGATTTAGTTGTCTTGTGTCATGTTGACCCTGCTCGCAATTATTCACTCTCAGGAAAGTTTAGAGGATGACATTTCTTGTTGTTTACTTGGTCACAGACTCTAGTTCCGAGGCGACCGACATTTGTTGCTACGATATTGGGCAACATGAGGACGCGGTGCGATCTGCATACAGCCTCAGCAGCAACGAAGGAAAGATTGGCAAGCGAGGGACAATCATCAAATGTGAATTGAGGTGTCACGATGAATGCTTTCGAAAGAAATTGTGCAACGGCGGGGTAAATCTGAGTCGAAGGATGCCGTGATAAATTTAACAATTATCTACCTAATGTAACATCTGTTTTTTGTGATAATGCACCAATATTTGGTGCTGTCTGTGAGATTCGAAGCAGTAGGAAAGAAAAGTTATGTAACGAATACCTTGCCGAGGAAAAATAGATGCAAGGAAGGAAGTTTGATAGTAAATTTCTTAGTGACATCGGTATTGCATAATGATTGCAACCTAATTCTGCATCAACTTAGCAAGTCTTTTGAACTCTGAAACAGACTTTTGCTAAGAAATTGTTTTCTTCGGCAAATGTGTGTTTGAAGAGCTGTCAATTCGGTTGAGTGAGGGGCTTCTGTCTTTGTTACTATGTCTTCCTCCAACGAGTTTGATTCGGTAAAACTGATGCCATTATGCAACATGCACAAGATATTTTAACTTACACAAGATTAGATGCACAAGATATTTCAGACAACTTTCTGTGACTGTTTTACAATCATGACCGACCTCGACGCCGAATCCGTTTCGGACTGGGATCTCACAGACAAGGAAATCAAACAAATGATTGGCAATGGTGTTTTGGAGTTCACTGAGAAGGCAAAGAGAAACATTACGAAATATTCATCAACATCTTCATGGTCAGATATTCTTGGATTGAAATATACTACAGGCACGATGAGAGAACTTACTGGATGGGTTGCTCAAAGTAAACACTTTGGGGTTGCTTGTCGTCATTGTGAAGTTAGCTTTTTTAAAACTCATGGACCACCAGATATGAAAGGTACACGGAAGAACTATGGAGTATCAGCCGCACATCGTCATGTGAACAGCTGTAGTAAGCGCAAGGAGAAGAGCACCGCGGGGTTGACGAAACAGAAGACAATACCACAGTTCGCATTTAACAAGAAGAGTTTTAGTTTTGGGTCACAGATTTACGAGTAATCAAAGCTTTAATCAACAATCCACTTTCAAATGCTCAGTTAGTAGGTAATGGCAACACATTCAAGTATAGGTCTATATATACATGTATATGTATAGGTAGATATGCATCAGACATTATTTTATACATTTGCAGGCTCCTACAATGCTGTAGCAGTGATGCAGTTGGTGATGTCGGCAGTTGACAAAAAGGCCTGAAAAAGCACCGGCCGGCCGGTATTGCTAAAACCGGCCTGCCGGCCGGCCGGTTTTCAAAATTTCCGGCCGGGGCCGCGCCGGCGTGACTAAAACGGCCGGCCGGTTCCAACCCTGTCATGCAATGTGAAAGATCTGGAGCAAAAATAATGTACTTCATCTTGGAGTTTGCTTATTAGCTTGAAAGTTAAGCTTTATTATGCAGCGTTGATCAGTCATACAAATTCCTCATGTGTTGATGAACAAGTGAGGTATAAGCACACAGTCCACGCAGCATTCATGAGCGACCATATTGGAAGATATAGACTGTAAACTCGTGAGATATTTGGAAACTAAAGATATATATATGTGATGAGTAAAAGAATATCTATGATAGCTTCAAACTTCTGGCGCATTGTCCGATATCTTCGTTGAGGATACACATCCTCCATTTCTAGTTCAAATGGTTCATATATTTCCAAATCGATTTCAGATCTGCCCAAATGAATTTCAGATATGATCCAGATCAATTGGAGATCTTTTCAAAGTTGAGCTTGTGACAGATATCTGAAATTCAGCTAGAGAAATCTGAAATCCATCTAATGTCTGAAATTCATTTGGAAAGATCTGAAATAGACATGGAAAAGGTGCACCTGGTACCAAAAGTTAACATACATGCAGGGATGATAGAGAAGTTTTCGGACTTTGAATATTACATAGTCTTTTCAAACGACTATAACAAGTCTCCAAAACAGAGGAAAAAACATCAATCACCGAAAAATAAATTTCAAAATTTTCCAGAAAATTTTGAAAAAATTGGAAAATTTTCCATTTGCATCACTACCAATAGGCCATGAAATGTTTGTTATAAATCCGAATATTCATGTATGAAATAGATTATTTGAGTACATTTTATACATATTGAATATTTCAAAGCATCGGTTAAGCAAGCCTCTGAATCAAAATTGACAATCAAGCTTATCTTATTAACAGATTCATCCAAAATACTGAAGTCTATCTATGAGCCGTCAAACTCAACCAATTGTCGAAATTTTTTTCATAAAGATAATAATATAGCTACAGACAAAATTTCATTTGAATTGGAATTTCAACTTTAGAGGCGATTGAGTATAAATGTAATCAAAATGGGGACCGGCCCGGACAAATTTGGTCGGTCTGCAATCATGTCGATCATGACGAACGCTGAGATCATTAAATATTGATGTTTAAGATATTAACTTCCTTGACACACACGCATGGATTCTATCATTGGATTTAAAGATCAGGGGCGACTGCACAGAAACACTGTTAGGCTAACAAATCTCTAACAGTAAGATTCACCCATTGAAATTACCTCGTCACTAACAACTCACTATCAAACACGGTTCTGTGCTTGTTGTATGCGCAGAATAATTTATGAAAAAAGATATTTACGAAACATGACAAGATTTTCAAAATTGACGTGATTTTGAAGGCACATAGCAATGTCGCAAATGATAATTACGTTTTGAAAAGCATGCTAGTGCCTACGAATATTTAACATGCAATTTAGCATGCGAGTTAATCAATATGAAAACCTGTGCTCACTTTTTTCCGTATACATGGCATTTAATTGATGCACATGCTTATGCGCTTGTTTCTTCATTCTGAACAGGGAAACATCTTTACAAATAGAAGAATATGATTTTCGATTATTGAAGCATAGCCTACAATTGCATTCAAATGGTGATGCAATTCTGGTGATGCGATTCTGTTCTCTGACAAGATTTACGAGATTTCGAAGTTTCAATCATGTGCATTTTTCCTGTTAAGAACGTCTACGTTTCACTTCATCATGGGTTTGCCCTTTATTGCTAAAGTTTATTCTAGATGACCTCCAGATCATCTCACATGATTATCAGAAGTGTAGGGGTGGCAATTCATAAAATTTCTCACAAATGCTCCAATTTTGATCTGTCAGGATGCGGTGTTGATCTCATGCGAGTGTGTCCCCTGAAGGTCGTCAGAACGCAATTTTCCTCAATATGTAATATTACCCTCTCATGCCTGACATAACAGTGACACTATTTGCTCTTGCAGTGATTGCAGATTAAGCGTGAAGCGGTGTGAATCTTATTCTATACTGTTGAGGGCATCTTCTAATAACAAGCAGTTGAAGTAACTGTTCAACGACAGTCGATTAAACAACTGGTTCACTTCTTTTTTTCTTTTCCTCTTTGACTTGTCCCGAGGAATTTTAGGAAAGCAAATCAAAGCTGACCCAATGCAATTCAAAGACTGCCTCTTATCATCGTTGAATTCTCGGTGCCCCCCTGAGTCATATTTGTTATATAAATTGTCTTAATACGTATAAGTCTAGAAAGTGTTGCAAGGAGGAATACATGGCATTCATTCAACAGAATTATTAAAGTAAGTTATATTATTGCAAATTTGACAATGTAAACAAATTTAAACAAATATAATTTTATTAACACAAAAGAAATTTCATAAAGGGCCGAAGATCGAAGTATAACGTGTCGCACCGTAAAATAAATACAACACGAATCTATCTCTCCACACTTTGTTCAGAATAATGATACTGAAGCAAGCAGTTGTCTAAAACACTTGCGACAAGTACAAATAACTGCATGTGACGCTGATTCGACAGAACAGGCTTCATTTAAGCTAAAATTAATTCAAGCCATAGAGTAGATATATTAGGTAGAGTGGTAACTCCGCATTTATTAAATCCCAAATGTGTATACAGTTTCGATTTTATTAAATAACTCAAGGGAGACGCAGTCGGAATTGTTTCCAAATGTTAGATGTGCGAATGTTTGCAGTTTTGAAGAAATTGCAACGGAATTGATTGAACATGATGGTATAATTCAGAAGGAAATGATATTATTTTACAGATTCCGTGTCATGACAGATTTGGAGAGGTAATATTTATTAAATAAACAATTAGATAGGTTGTTATTACTTTCATGCTCAACCTCAAGAGTATTTCCTTAAGCGTGATCATATCATAAGCAACCTGCCACTGGCAGAGCAAAGTCACATAATCAAAGACAATGATTTCAATAAACTTTAAAAGATGTAAATGGGTCCACATCACTATTCAGATTCAATAAATAAAACATGAATTTGTGAATCATAAAATCAAGCCGGTGAAAATTGAATTAAAAACTTGAAATTTCAGCCAAGAAAGCACGGATAATATCGCGACTTTTTCATGAAGACTTTCATTATAATACAGATCATGAAATGCCCTTGATAATCAGCTTGATTTCTTTATTAGTTAGGATGACTTTCAGCAAATATTCATTCCTTTTGATATCCAGCTTGTTTCATACTACTTATATATGAGAGTCATCTCGGTAGTATATAAATTGGCAAATTTTGACCTTTTTCAAAAGTGCTCAAATAAGTTTTTGGACTACGGGAACGTGATCTCCGCCAAAAATATATTTTTTTTTGTGGCTTTTATATAAATTTTTTCGTGCGCATGCTAACTTTTTCAATAATGATCGGAGGGCCTAGCATTATTGAGGAAACTTTTGCGAAATTGATCTGAATTCTTCGAATTTGAAGGAATCGTGGCGAATGGAGCATTTTGAAGGAATTCACAGCAATCCATAAACGACGCACGACTATCTATGTAAGGCATTGAAAATTTCTTTTTGCCCACTTCGCAAGTTCCAGCAAGTGCCACCGTTTTGAATCAGTTTCCACTTCTAGCAAAGTGACACGATTAAACAATCTAATTCTGTGATTCGGCATGTGAATTAAACTGAATCCAAACGTTGTTTCTAGAATTATTTGTAGACCTGTTAAGTTGTCAATATTATACATTTTAAGTGTCATTTGTCACTTCACTTTAGTGATACTTTAGATATTCAACTGATGACATTTCCATCTGTTCATTATCACGAGATTGCAGGATAAACGTTGATTGACATAAGCTCTCTAAATAATGGACACTCAATTTTCAAATCCATGAATGCATTAAATACTCGCATTCTCCCACCGGATTAGCTGCAATTATTGATAGCTTCATTATTAAAAGTCCTCTTTATTGGATGTTAATTACAGTAGGCAATTTATCTTGTCGTTTAACAGCCTTTCATTTTTATGTTTTCTCGAGTGCCACTTGAGAACCTCGTAGGGCTGTATTTGTTTTGATAAGCTATCCCATTCACCTGCTTCAAGACTTCACAGTGTGAAAAGTATCGCTTTCTTGTAGCTGTCAAACGCCCGCCACCCTGGTGCCGGGAGATATGATTGCCAATCATGAACTTTATTTGGTCATTCTCTCCTCGACTGCCAAGGCGTTGCGTTAATGTTTTTGAACCCACTTCTACTGTGTACTATGCTGATCATATTTTAAGACATTATACATGCATTCGTTTCGGCATCAATACTCGTTCTCAATGTAGTATACAATGGTAGTGTAAATAATAACAGAAACCGCGCAACATCACTCGGGCGTCGGTGGGAGAATCGAAAATACGTAACAGTTCAAAAACAGGTTTCGATTTTCATCGCATCGCATCGTAACTCCTTCGAACGTGGAGCTACCATTTTGACAGTCGATTAAATCGTCGCACATCATCGCATCTCTTCTCGCTCAATCGCTCTTGTTTATCTCGATTGCTGATTCCGGAACTCCTCAGAAAGCTTCGCATCGCATCGCGTCCTGACCTACTGAATTCGTTCCAGGACTACCGTTCGCACCGTTCCAGCAATATGACCGTCAAACTTCCTACGGGACTACTCGGGTCGGTTACTCGTGCCGGAAACCCAATATTTAAGCTGCTCGAGGACGAGGACAATTTCGACGAAGTAAGCTACCTCTATAAGTTGTATTTAAGGAGAGTCGATAAGTTTAGTGAGGCATGTAACCAAGAGAGGGCCAGGAGCGATATATCTAGCAATGACAAAGACGAAATAAATAACTATTTCGAAAGCAAGATGACGTTTATATCAGAAACTAAATCGAAAATCGAAAATTGGCTAAATACTAAGTCAGAACGACTACTCGATGATGACCGCAATTCAATAATTTCAAATGCGACATCTTATGGTTCCGTGCATAGCGACGACTCACATACCTCTCAAGACAAGTCAAATTATAAAATGGACTTACAGTTACTCGAATTGGAAGAGGAATCTATCAGATTACGTCAATTGCAGATCGATATAGAAAAAAGAAAACGAAATCTACTTAGCATAGAAAATGAACCTGATTCTGTTCTTGATACGGCGAAACAAGTAGATAAAAAACCAATTGTTCAATGCGACAGTTTACCAGAGCATAAAAGTAAGCCAAGTCTAGAGGAAATCCTGTATCAACAAAACGAAATATCTCAAAAAATGATACGAAATCAAGAAACGGCTTCATTGCCTAACCGCGAGCCCGACAGCTTTGACGGCAGAGACCTAACGAAATTCTTGCCATTTAAGCAGAGCTTCAAACGATTAATAGAGTCTCGAGTCGATAACTACGAAGATAGGCTTTACTACCTAAATCAGTATACGAGTGGTAAACCGAATGACTTAGTTCGAAGTTGTTTGTATATGGAACCCAAAACGGGTTATGAAACCGCTATGAGACAATTGACTGAGAAATACGGCAATGAATTTATCATTTCACAATCATATTTACAAAAGATTGAATTCTGGCCAACAATCAAGAAAGAAGATGTTATATGTCTCGAGGATTTTTCGATTTTCTTGACTGGTTGCCTTAACTATATGCAAGATACAAGTGGTTTGAATCAACTAAACTCACCTAAGGAAATACAGTCTATCGTATTGAAACTACCGTATTCACTTAGGGAAAGATGGAGATCCTACGTCGATTCAATAATGTCCAGACCAACTGGCAAGGTGAATTTCGATGACCTTGTCAACTTTGTTAACAGCCAGGCACGAATAATGAACCGACCAGTCTTCGGAGATATAAACGACAATATGACTCAAAGGTCAACATATCGTACCACAACTAGCAAGCCTACAGCCACAAAGGCTTTGATTACTAATACTAAACGTGAAAAGTCAATCGAATCATTGCCTAAAGAATCGACTACTGCTGGTCCTGCTAGTTGCTTATTCTGTAATTCGAAAGAACATAAATTGTCGAAATGTGACAATTTCAAAGAAAAGGATAATAAAGAAAAGATCGATTTCCTCAAACAACAATCGTGCTGCTTTGCATGCTTGGGAAAATGGCACCAGTCAAAAAATTGTAACAATCGTCATCACTACAGTATCTGTTTTAAGCGACATCCAACAGTCCTCCACTTCGATAAAAATGACAGTATAGGCCTATCAAAGAAAGTAGTGTAGCCTTAAACACCTCGACTGCGTGCTGTGACACAGGGGTTGGAAACAGGAAGATTGCACTAGCCACTATCCCTGTCAAAATTCGCGTTCCTGGAAGTACAGTATGTACGATTACAAACGCCGTATTGGATAACTGTAGCTCTGACTGTTTCATTTCGGAAAGAGTGGTCGAAAACCTGAATGTTAACGGTCACAAGAAACTATTCAGCTTACAACGATGTATCAGGAGTCAGTCCCAATGGATACGACAGTTATCAATAACCTTGAAATTTTGGATCTCGACGAGAATGAGGTTATCAAGATTCCAGTCACATACACGAAATCTCGATTACCCTTCAATGAAGATGACATCATAAAACCGATTGATCTTGATTCCTCACATCTGAACGACATACCTCTTCGATTTATAGATTCTGAAGTTGGATTACTGATTGGAATGAATATTTCCGAAGCTTTGAAACCATTGGAAGTTCGCGAAATGGAGCACGAAGGCTTATTCGCATGTAGATACAAACTCGGATGGACTGTAAATGGACCTCTTAGCACAAATAGGAAGTCGAGTATTGTCGTTAACCGTACTACAGTTTCTGACATCGAGAGTAAGCTTGAAAACATGTATAACAAAGAATTTGCCGATCTAAAGGACGTTAGTCATGGTCTTTCCGTTGAGGACAAGAGATGGACAGACATCGTGCAAGGAGTATCAAGGTTCTTGAAGACTCGCACTTCGAAATTGAACTACCATTACGTAACCGCGATCAGAATTTCCCTAACAATCGTCGACAGGCCGAAGCTAGTCTACAGCACTTACGCAATGTCTTTCAACGACGTCACGAATACGCAAAGGATTATATGAATTTTGTGACGGAGATGGAAAATAATGAATACATCGAGAAGATATCTGAAGAAGATTGTCGACGAGACGACGACACAACATGGTATCTCACTCATCATGGAGTATACCACAAACAGAAAAAGAAAATACGAGTCGTATTCGACTGCTCTCGTAAATATCAAGGTACATCGCTCAACAATCGTCTTCTTCAAGGACCGGACCTTGCAAACAATTTACTTGGAGTTCTACTTCGCTTTCGGAAGTATCGGATTGGTATGACTGCAGACATAGAAAAGATGTTCTATCAAGTAAAGGTACCCCAGCATCAGAGGAATCTACTTCGTTTCTTGTGGTTTGAGAATGGAGACATAAAGTCGGATCCGCAAGAATATAGGCTCAAGGTACATGTATTTGGTGCAGTTTCGTCTCCAAGTATTGCTAACTTTGCACTTCGACAAGCGAATAAGACGTCCTCTCCTGAAATCGCTGACATGATCAACGAATCTTTCTATGTCGACGATCTATTAGTCTCGGTGAAATCCGAGCAAGAAGCAGCAAGTTTAGCAAGGGATATTCGGAAATCTTGTCTGTCAAGAGGATTCAACCTTTCACAATTCGTCAGCAATTCTCGTAAAGTATTGAACGAACTGCCAAGAGAAATCGTATCGAAGCACTACGAGGACATCGACCTAGATTCTGAAGACCTACCGCCTGACCGAGCGCTTGGTGTACGATGGATCGTCGAAACAGATCAGCTAGGATTTCAGATATCAACTCAAAAGAAGTCGGTAACTAGAAGAGGTATTCTATCAACCGTGCATTCGGTTTATGATCCATTTGGCCTGGTCAGTCCTGTCTTGCTGCCTGTCAAGCACATACTGAGGGAGCTCTGCAGACTGAGATACGATTGGGACGACGGAATACCTGATGATATGCAAATTGTCTGGGACCGATGGCTTACTGAGCTACAAGAATTATCCGACTTTACCGTAGCACGCTGTTTTCATCCTCTTGCATACAATGTTGAAACCTATGCTGTGAGTTACACATCTTTGGAGACGGAAGCGAAATCGGATACGGAGCTGTCGCTTACCTACGATTCCCGGGCAATGATGGACAAAATCATGTAACCTTCGCCTTCGCCAAATCTAGACTGACCCCAATGAAGAAGGTAACGATCCCAAGAATCGAGCTGGCAGGAAGTCATTTGTCCGTACAGATAAGAAATATGCTCAAACGAGAATTGAATGACTACATAACCAAGGAATACTTCTGGACAGACAGCATCACAGTGTTGAAATTCATTCGTAATGAAAAGACCCGGTTTCAGAGATTCGTTGCTAATCGAGTTTCGTATATAAGAGAACACTCTCAGCCCCAACAATGGTTCTATGTTGCCTCCGAAAATAATCCGGCTGATGTTACTAGTCGAGGAACGCGGGCTATCGAATTGATGAACTCGAAACTGTGGAAATCAGGTCCCAAATTTCTCCAGCTACATGAAAGTAAATGGCCAAAACAACCATCTATAGATTCAAATGTAGATAATGATACTGAACAAGAAGAAATCAAATCGAAAATCTTCACAACAGATATATCTACTATGTCTACTTCTTGTCTACATAAACCACATCCCATAGACGTCATGATTGATTCTACCTCTCGATGGACGGATATTGTCACAAGAATTGCATGGATCATTAGAGTGAAGCATAGACTTATGAACAAAGAAAACGATACAGATACGGCTAAGCTAGGCCTACTTCGCACTGACCGTGAGGAAGCTGAAGTTTGCATAATCAAACACATTCAAGCTACTTGTTTCACAAATGAAATTCTCAAGCTAAAGAAAAATGACCTTATTTGCAAAAGCAGTGTAATTCGAAAGTTAAGCCCATTCCTTGACAGTAATGGTATTCTCCGAGTTGGTGGAAGACTACAAAGATCAAATACGACACTTGCAATAAAGCATCCAATTATCTTACCAAAGAATCACAAGCTAACTGAATCGATAATATATCATTATCATTCTTCAGTTGGACACCTTGGGCAAGCATCAACATTGGGAAGAATAAGAGAAAAATTTTGGCCTGTAAACGGAACGACTTCAGTACGAAAAATAACGAATCGTTGTGTAATTTGTAGAAAAATTCAAGGGAAAGTACCACAACAAAAGATGTCCGTGTTACCAAATGAAAGAATGGAAGGAGATGAGGCTCCCTTTACAGACATTGGAATCGATTTCTTCGGACCCTTCCACGTAATCAACGGACGAAAAAATGAGAAGCGATATGGAGTAATTTTCACTTGTTTCCGTAGTAGAGCGGCACATCTAGAAATGGCATACGGTCTAGATGTCAATTCGTTTCTTAATTGCCTCAGAAGATTTCTCAGTCGAAGGGGAGAAGTCAAGTCGATCAGGACGGACAATGGCACAAATTTCATTGGAGGACAAATGGAACTCAAAAGGTCACTTAGTGAATGGAACAAAGCGGTCGCCGACAATCTTCGAAAGAAAAAAATAGATTGGATGTATAATACTCCGCTCGCATCGCACCACGGAGGTGTTTGGGAAAGAGAGATACGAACAATTAGAAAGTTTTTGCACGGTCTTCTGCTCGAACAAAGACTTCGATTGAACGATGACAATCTGACTACGCTTTTCTGTGAAGTAGAATCTATTCTGAATAGTCGCCCCCTCACGCCTGTATCAACGGATCCAGATGATTTCAATGCAATCACACCCAACCATGTTTTACTCTTGAAATCGACAACTTTGTATCCTCCTGGTACATTCTCAAATGCAGATAATTACTCAAAGCGGCGATGGAGACAAGTACAATACTTGTCAAATGTATTCTGGAGTCGTTGGAAACGGGAATACCTGCCGTTACTTCAATTGCGAAGCAAATGGATAAACCCAAAGCAGTCGCATAAGGTAGGAGATCTTGTTCTTATGGTTGATCCAAACGCTCCTCGCAATTACTGGCGCATGGCTCGGATCATTGAAGTAAAACCTAGCGAAGATGGACTTGTTCGCGTTGTCAAACTGAAGACAAAGGATTCGTGTTTCGAAAGGCCCATTACAAAAATCGTTTCGTTACTGCCTTCTATACACTGACCCTCATTACGTACAATTTGTAAGGTAGCTTATGTATGGGATGCTATTTCATACGTAGTTCATAAATAACTGACGATCAAATAATCAGTACATGACTGATTTCTCTATCGACATACATTATAATCCTTTGTTCCAATTACTTGAATATGATTCAATTCTTGACTTTATCGTTTACGATGTTTTGATATTCGTGTGACCAGTGCTGAATCTAGGATATGAAATCCGGGGGGGGTCCTACAAGCTGCAGGGGGGCAGGCAAATCTGCTATATTTTACCGACTAGACACGGTTAAGAAAGAGATCTGACACTACTGAACTGGTGATCAGCTTAGACAATGTATATGAATATAAGTGAAATAAAAACTGATGCGTTCAAAAAATGTAAGTATATTCAAATCAAAAAAGTTTTATTCTGCGACACTTCTGCGATGACCATGATCGCATGATCTCAGTAACTGTTTCGTCACTCAGTTCATTTGGTCCCTCAATTGCAACCATCATTAAATGATTAAGGGACACAGGGGACAATTTGCTCCGCAATTTGGTGTGAATGCCATTCATGGCACTAAATGACCGCTCGACACTAGCAGTGGTAGATGGAGTGCATTCAATGCAGCAGCTCAGGGCTCGCAGGAGAGGATATCCCAGATCCCTAGTGAGCAAGTCATGTATTGGCTTCACATCCGGTAATTCCTTGGATTTCTCTTGAGCAAAATAGTGAAAGCTGAAGGCCTCAGATCTTAGTCGATCTAAATTCTCAAAAACATGTGGGAAAAGACGCCCAATATTTTCTACAGATGTCTGAAAGTCATCAGCAGCCGCACATGTTCTGTAAGTTGATAATACAGCCGCACTTCGCATGAAAATGCTTGCACTGTTATTAAACTTCTGATCTAAAGTATCAACAAACTTTTTATGTAGTCTTTTGATGGTTGGCGCTACTTCACTAGTATCATCATCTTCAATGTGTACAACCTCTGAAGCTTTATCATAAAGAATCCGTGCTTGATCACGCCATGAAGCATTATCATTATTAACTATGTCAGACAGATGATTTTTCGTTGACTGAACGAAGTATTCGATGTTAGATGCAGATACAGTCAGAGTCTGCAAATTGCGGCTCAATGATGATATAGCATTTAGTACTGCATCTAATGCAACCAGCAGGACAACCAGCGATTGTCCTATCATGCAATAAGTACTTATTTTTAAATGTTTGGGTTTGTCACACCATTCCCTCTCATATGGCATTATCCGATGGATAAATTCAGAAAAACACATGCTCACTCACAGATGATGAATTTGTCACAATATTGACAAGGAAATGGAGATTTCTTGCTAGAGAGCATATGGGCAAAATGTGATATTTTCCTACGGGAGGGCAAGTTGCGATGCCGGGGGGGAATTCCCCCCTCAAAGCACCCCCGTAGATTCTTTACTGCGTGTGACATTTTACATTTATATAAGCTGGACTCCATACACTGTATATGCTACTGTCTATAATCAGCTGATGGCTTATATTTTATGAATTTTACGATTTATGATCGTGTACATTAGCTGGTATATCATTTGTAGTATTGAATAATCATCATCATTCATTGTCATTTAAATGTACATCAATGTGGATAATCATATTCAATTTCGTTTGTTACGAAAATGTTTCAGACTTTTCAGCTCTCAGTGAAACTATTATTTAGACGACACAGATTTGTCGAACTTTCTACATTACGTATTGGTGACTGTTTAGTGCACGCGCAATTTAAAACTCAGTGTCTCCTTTGTGTTTCCTTTTGATGTATGATGTAAATTCCAGGTGAATTTAAGGGGTTGGGATGTTAATTACAGTAGGCAATTTATCTTGTCGTTTAACAGCCTTTCATTTTTATGTTTTCTCGAGTGCCACTTGAGAACCTCGTAGGGCTGTATTTGTTTTGATAAGCTATCCCATTCACCTGCTTCAAGACTTCACAGTGTGAAAAGTATCGCTTTCTTGTAGCTGTCCATGGATTCCTTAATAGTAGTGGCTACTATAAAGGAATCCATTGAGCTGTCAAACGCCCGCCACCCTGGCGCCGGGAGATATGATTGCCAATCATGAACTTTATTTGGTCATTCTCTCCTCGACTGCCAAGGCGTTGGGTTAATGTTTTTGAACCCACTTCTACTGTGTACTATGCTGATCATATTTTAAGACATTATACATGCATTCGTTTCGGCATCAATAATCGTTCTCAATGTAGTATACAATGGTAGTGTAAATAATAACAGAAACCGCGCAACATCACTCGGGCGTCGGTGGGAGAATCGAAAATACGTAACATTGGATACTGATTTGATAAAGTGCAGGATGTTTGGGAATACAATGATGTAATTTCCTCTTGTGAAAGAGGCATTACATAAATGGTTCACAGATTGACAACAAAAGTCTGTCGCAGTACATTGAATATCTAAAAGGGATGGCGACTATTAAGTCAATACAAGTCACCAACACCCTTGATTCCCTGACCTCACTCGCCTGACCAAAGAATTGAACCGAAGTCCGCGGAACAGGCGAGCTCGCACTTTCTTCACTAGGCCACATTGACGGTTCGAAAGGAACGCAAGTGAAGGCAGAAGTCATCTCTAAGTGATATCGACAGCTTATTGTCCTATGCTACCAAGATTGATTGACAGAGTGCTACCAATCTACAAGAATGCTTGCCACTCTACTGTGTGACTAAGTAGAATGACATGCTGATATGCTGTGTCGCTACATGCTGCTAGCCTAGTGAAGAAGGTGCAACCGCGGACTCCGGTTCGATTCCTGAGTCGCGCGAGTGCGGTCGGAGAATCGAGGGTGTTGGCGTCTTCTGTTGACTTAATAGCTGTCATTCTCTTTAGATATTCAATGGTTGACAGATGTACTGGAAAGTGACCTAGTAATTATGTCACTCAAGTCCAGAATCTCAAGTCCCTCTGCCCTTAACTTCACCGGCTTCAACCTCTTTACGACTGGTGGTCCTCAATATCTGAAACATGTTTCTTCGTGGATACATTTCTTGATGTGTCATGAACAGAAAAATTGAAAAATCTGACAAACTATTAAATATGTAGATCTAGCAACAAAAAAACAAAGCGACTGCATCTTCTGGAATTTTTAAATGATTGATTGTTCGGAAAAAGTATCCGGATAATTGAGTTTTTGAGTTTCTACACTCCAAATATCGCGCACTATAATAACATAGAGCAGTGGTGGCCCACAGACCCATGTTGGGTGGCCCGCTACCAATTCTTATATCCAAAGTGGCCCGCGGACATTATTTGAATCGGTGATGAGAAAATGGGTCACTGCGACTTTGACCTTTAAAAGGCACTTCTAAGTTTAAGGTTGATCTTCTTTAGAGTTTTCAAAAGCATTAACTGATGTTTTATTGAGCAATATGATGGCAGAAAAATGTTCTTTTGAATGCTCAAACCATGTTCCGTTCGCAATGAATATCTTGAAGGTATGGCCATCAACTGCGTGAGTGCAAGGTCACATGGTGTTCGATGCCTTGTTGAGAATGTTTCACCACATAATAAGCAACGTTGCAAAATGCACAAAGTAGGCTACTCATGAAGAAATCCAACCGCATGAAGATATAGGATTTTTATAAGCCACCTTTTCTTTTATTATCTGTATGCTGCATATTATCTGGTTTTATTTGTATGCTGCACCAATTATGTGCTAGAATGACATTGTTACCCGACTATCGTTAGGGGAGCCTATGCGTGGTTTTCGAAAGCCGTTTATGTTTGGGTGACGTAAGTCTGTGTATACTTAGGTGCATGCAGTTGTGCTTGTACTAGTGCTTGTAGGCGGATGAGAGTAACCTTACTATGTTTTCAGTAATTTTTATCTTAAATCTGCAAATTTTATAGATGAAAAGCGAAAACATGTAACATAAGAATTCTGCATATATCTATTTGACAAAAATCTTTTTGTAGGTGCCCACTGATAGATGCAATTAATCAATAAAGGAAAACTCGGCATGTAATTAGCAGCTCGGCGCTTCGTCCGTTCTTATTGAGAGCATTACACGGAACTGAATGACATTTGCACAAGCATTAGACACAGGTTCGATGGCTGTTGACAACTGTTCTACGAAGTGACAAGACTGACAATAACACGGATGAGACAACCAATAAGAATGCAACTGACAACTTGCCACATGTACCCTACTGTACAAAGAAAAATCATGATATGTTAAGTTTACAAGTAAATGCACCAGTTAAGACAAAGAAAGAAAAAGCAAAGTTAGACCTTCACTAAGATTGCACATAAAAGATAAAGCAAAAGTACATGTATAAGTTAGTCTACTGTAAAGAAAAGTCATGATATGTTCAGTTTACATCAAATACTAGTAAATACAATAAAAGACTTAAACAATCACTGAGTTTACAAATTAAATGATAAGCAAAAAAGTCAAAGTAAAAAATTATAGAAATGAAAGGTAGAATAAATAATTAAATAAAGTAAATAAATATATAAATAGAAATTAGAAAAAGAAATACAAACTAAAGCAAAAAGAAATACAGCGAAAAAAATATACGTTCTTTTTGAATGCACAAACTGGGATTGAACCACTTTATAGCTACACCTTCAGCGATGAATAGTTCATACTGGGATGTACACTTTTTGACGAATGAAAAGTCACTAATACTACTGTTGACACGATGTGAGCACTCCTGGAGATGACGGGTGATGCTTGAAGTCGGAGCTTTCGTGGAACGAGGCCTTGTTGTACTGGTAGAAATCCACTTTGGAAGATGCTCCTTCACGCGCAGCCGTAGAGGCCTTGCACTCTTTCCCAGGTAGGTCGCTCCGCAACCACACTTGAACCGATAAACGAGTTTATCGGTTCAAGTGTGGTTGCGGAGCGACCTACCTGGGAAAGAGTGCAAGGCCTCTACGACTGCCCCTACCTCTGTCCTCGTCATTCGCATCACCTTCAGCATCATCGTCAAAGTTCTGATTGATTCCACGTTCGACACCACCATTGGCTCGGGCTTGCCGGAGAAATTGCAAACCAGTCTGAATTGGACCGTCCGAGTCTGGCTTGAAACAATGGATCTGGCAATCCTCCGAGCCGTCGAGAGCGTTGGTCAGTCCACATCCTTTGAATGACTTGATGATCAGACCCTTCGGCAGCTAATACCAGGCATCGACAATCCATTTCAAGTATACTTCCATTGATGGCGCTCGCATGTTGCCGGATTTGGTGTAGCTCTTCTCGCCGTGCAACATCCAATTCTCGTAGAACTGTCTGACTTTGGCCTTGAATGGGGGCATTCCAGTAGACGTCGGGGGCCTGTATGAATTTGGTGCACCCGCCTGGAATCACGGCCACGTCAATCTGTAGTTTCTTCAATTGCTTCTTGGTGGTATCACTAATGTGACAACGGTATTCTACAAACTATTTTCCTGTTTTACACGTTTTGCAGAAGATTATTTCAGTCATGTAATTGATGTAGGAGATGAATTCATCAAAGTGTCGTTAAATTAGGGGGTGCCATTCAATTTTTCAACTCCTCCTCTAGACTGCTGTTATATTAGAGGTGCCGTTCAAATAGAGGTTTTACGGTATTTCTGCCTTTTAAAATTGCTGGCCCGTGAGCCCTCTCGCGGCCACTACTTGTGGCCCTCTATCCCAACTTAGTTGCCCACCACTGCCGTAGGGTGTCAATCATTTTGGATTTTAATTGTTTGCTGAACAAAACTGATTTCTACTTGAGGCGATTACTTTACATGTGTTTGCTCTTCATCCATTTTCGATGTGCATCCCGTATGTAGAGAGTAATTTGTTCCTGTCAATCTGAAGTTAATAACGCTCGTGAGACGTCATATCCTCGTTTGAACTGAATGTGATACCAAGTGACCAAGTGAATACCAAGTGAAATTTTCTCACAGGAAAATGCACTTCTTCCTGAAATACGACTTAATTTTCAAAATTCTGTTAAATTGATGCTCTTCATTTTTGACACGTTGTCATGGAATTAGCAAATACAGCATACGCGCATTTCCCATATCACATTGCCAGTGCAAACGCATGATACTATCAGCTCCCTGTAATTGAAGCACCTAGTAGATATTGGAAAACAGGAGGAATTCAACAACACACTCATAATGGCGGTTAATTAATTATTTAGTTTGTGAAAAGAGGAATTTTTTGCAGCTTCGCTAATTAACAATACAAATTTGACGAGCAGATAAGCACTTGAATTTTGACACCGCAAATTGCGAAGGAGAAGAAATCTTGGTACTTCTGATCTTTCTCCCCCCCCCCACATTTTTCAAGTTTTCCGAAATCATCAAATTTCGTCAAACTTGGTCACACTGGGTTTAGAATAGACTTGATCCGTCACTGAATGACACTACAACACCACTGAGAAGTCTTACTTGAATCCTGGGATGAAGGATTGGTGCCTTGGATACTCAGTTGGAATACAAGGTACAGCGGTGATCATGAACTTCGTCGGATTGTTGTCTGCAGACAAATGACGAGCATGGTTGTCTAATTCTAAGGCTGCATATGTTCTACAAGTCAGATAAGAGAGTTTTACGCACTCAACGCTATGCCACGTCAGTGAAGAGGTAGGAGCAAGAGAAGATCGTTGACGATGCAACACCTCCGGGTGTCAACAGCAGAAATGTGGGGGGGGGGGAAGAATAGAAGTACCGAAATCTTTTTCATTACGTCGATCTCATCTCAGCTCCAAACAAAAGTCAATCACTTCACAGGTGATCCATTTCAGCGATCAGTACTTGTCATTCACCCATTGGAGTCCATTACTGGTCTCCCCAAACATATCGACCACTTTTCTATCCAAATGTTTGGAAGTAACCCAAATAGTCACGACTATATTTTATGACATACTCACACATATAAACAATTTTCACTATCTTTCCTCGCATTTAACTCGTCCATTAAGGTCAACTAATCGGGAACTATTTGTTTCACAACGTAATTACCATTTCTATATTAGAATACTATAATGATAGCCTCCAAAACTATTATTTATGTTCTGGTACGGGTGATTGTTTACTCACATGATTCAATAATTGACTATCACTGTAATTATGATGCATGATATTTTAAATCTGCTATCTCATCTGTCATAACATTTATAATTATTGTAACATTTGTATTTGTTATATATTTATCATTAAATACTCGTACTATGAAAGTGTACTATGACGGCAAGCGAGGTTATCTGGAAGCCTAAGTGAACATCGTCGCCGAAACCGAGTACGAAATGAAGTCATCAAAACAGACAGAGAAAAGTACCGCAGGGATCAAGCCGGGTCACTCAAAAAAGCAGCTAGACGCCGAGATCTGGGGACCGTCTTCAAAGAGCTTCGTAAGGCACGTGATGCATCCATAATGAAAACAGCCCATGTGAAAGACATGAATGATAACATCCTCACCGCCGAGTCCGACTGTGGTGGGCCGAACACTTTCAAGACCTTCTCAATCGACCGCCTTGCAAACCATCGGAAGATCTTGTGAATCAAGCCGACGAAGCTCCTTTCTGAAAAGAATGTAGCATCGGTCCGATTGCAGAGGCTGAAGCAAGACACGTACTCACGAGTGGTCGTGCTCCAGGTTTTTGTACAATCACAGCAGAGGTACTGAAATTTGGTGGTAACAGCATTGTAGCTTGGCTAACCAGAATCTTTAATGAGGTCTACACCATTTCCATTTCTAATTCAGATATTTCCAAATCGATTTCAGACATTTCCAGATGGATTTCATATTTCTCCAATTGAACTTCAGATATCTTCAAAGTTGAGTCTCTGATAGATATCTGAAATTCAATTGGAAATATCTGAAATCGATGTGGAAATATCTGAAATAGAAATGAAAAAGATGTAGTCAACTGAAGAGGTACCTGATGACCGGAAAAGGGGCATCATCCTCCAGCTCTGGAAAAGAAAAGGAGACCAGAAAGCAGGGCTGTGGAGCCGATGCGTTATCTCATCGGCTCCGGCTCCGGCTCCACGACACTGATGTGAAAGGCTCCGGCTCCGCTCCGGCTCCGACTTCAAATTCAGGTTCTATCTATGCTGGTTATCCTGGATCCGTTGAACGGGTTTTTTGGATAACGGTGTGGCCTTGAGAGGCTTGCTATACAATCATCAAATTAGTTTTCATTAACAAGCAACGACTTAAGTTAATAATAAAAATGATAATAGCCTAATATAATGACAAATAACATACTTGTCATATATTTTTGCATGAATTGACTATCTCTGAAAGATAAAATAAAGTTATAGCCAGGATTGGTTAAATTAGATAAAGATCTCCCGCACTGGCTAAATATAAATTGGCCTAGCCTGCAACCAGTCTACTACGAGGCTACATTAAATAAGACCACATGAATGATGATGATATACCTAATTAGCCGTCACAGGGGCCGAATAGTAGTATAAGCTTTTTAACAAAGCTTGAATATGAAACTGGATAGCGTATGCCTCTAAATAGCTTATAGGGCCTGTATCTACTCGAACATGGAAAGGGTATCGGCTATATAGCCAAATATACCGTATCAATAAAGATATCAATTGCTTTATTGAATATTAAAGTGATATAGGCTAGCTTAGGTTGTTATTGTTATTTGTTATTGCCTTTATTCAATAGTCTGTTGGTCCATGAATAATATGATCGATGGGTAGCCCACGACTCATCATCTGTAGAAATTGTAATTTAGATAGCCTCATTGCAGTGTAGGCTAGAAATGTACAATTGAAAATTATACTTAAAAAATTAAAAATATCTAATTTAGGACAAGTTTTGTAATTCTATGCAGCATACTTAATAAGTTAAGGCCTAACTTACATTATATTAATTTCGTATTTTTCATTATGGCGTAAAGTTGCACTAAATAATTCATCAATGATTCATGTATATTATTATATTCAATTTATATATAACACATCGCCACTATTCCTCTGATGATGGTTAGGCTGATGAAACTGAACTCGGAGTATCACACAGTATGTTGCAGGGTGCTATGCATAATAAAAATTTGACTGCGAGCACCGAGCAGAAATCCCATCTACTTTGCTAGCTTTCGAATGCGCGTGCGGTTTAATGTCACAGACAATAGAAAAGGGAGGTCAAAAGGCGCCTTTATTGAGCGCGTCTCAGTCTTTTTTTATTGTTTACATATAAGTCAGCATGATATCAGCATAAAGTGTTGACAGACGGAAAAAATAATAATGAAAATTCTTGAAATCCACAGGTCTATGACATTTAGTGAAATATTATTACACGATACGGCTCTTGTGCAGTCCTCCCCCCCCATTTTTTCTCTGGTCAAAAGATGCAGCACCATTGGATGTCCGTTTAAGTATCACCGGTTTGAGTGAAGCATTCCGTGCTGTTGTAAAAATCTACGTGGGTAATTGCGATGTCATGGTCGCAAACTTCGTCAGCAAGTCAACATTGTAATTTGCCTTCGGGTTTTTCGCATTGAAATATACCCTTTGAATTTTGAAGTCAAAGGAAATTCATTGTGAATGAGATACCTTTAAAATAATAGGGCGCTACTAGAAGTGGCTGGGTCGCTTATTGCTATAGCCATGTGAGGACTTGTAGTCAGGTCATTCGTGTGAGTGTGAAGTTATCCCTCCAATCAAAATTGATCAAATTGAATAATCGATTGTTTTGAAAAATGTAGGTGGGGGGGACTGCACAAGAGCCTACAATACAATCTAAGGAAATTGGCATTGTCACAGATGCCAGTAGCTTCTGCCAGTAGCCATACCGATAGATGATAGCCTACATAGTAACCGTATTAGATTTAAGACATTGTGCAAGAAATGTAGCTATATTATCTTTGCTGACTGAACTGGAAATGTGTACATAAATGACTGGCGACTTGTCTCTAGGAATCTACAATCATCTAGTTAGCATGCATATAACAAGTCTTCAAATTAATGGATTTTGGAGAATACGTTGTCAATATGAAAATTAGTCTTACGAAACATATGCAATAAAAAATATTACACATGTGTGTAAATATATAATAAATATAATACAAAAGAAGGCGGCAACTGCAAAGAAAGATATCGTGGAGGACAGATCATTGGTATACTTAAAAGACATATATTTAGATTTCAAATGATTTAATTTTTTTATGATGCCAATTAATAACTTTCAAAATTCTAGATTTATATCAAAGCTCAAACTATCGGAGCCGGAGCCTTTGTGATAAATCGGCTCCGGCTCCGGCTCCGACCAAAACCATCGGCTCCTTAAAGCTCGGGCTCCGGCTCGGCTCCGGCTCGGCTCCGGCTCCACAGCCCTGCCAGAAAGTATGCACGAACTCCAGAGGCATCGGACTCCTTTCAGTACCAAGTAAAATATTTACGCGCATTCCATTACAAAGAGTACTACCTGCCCTACATGCAAGAAGACGACTGGAGCAGGCGGGTTTTATGCCAAATCGCTCAACAAGTGATTATATCTGTGCTACGAGAATCTTAAGTGAGAAGACCACCGAGTTCAGACGCAAATCGGCAACTAGTAACGGCTTCTGTGGACCTGAAATCAGCCTTCGATTCCGTCGATCGACAGTGTCTTTAACTGGTTTTGAAAGCGTCAGGTGTGCCAGAGAAAATTATCCGCCTATTTCGACAGTTGTAAGACGGAGCAGAGAGTTGCGCACGGGTAAATGGAAAAGTTTCTGCCCTCTTCCCAACAAACAGCGGAGTGCGACAAGGCTGTGTCACCCCCCCCCCCGGACCTTTTCAACACGCTAATTGATTTCCTCATGACAATAGTTCCACCACATATGTAAGGTCTAGTTTTAGATAACCAAGTGTTAAAGACCTCGAGTATGCCGACAACAAAACCGTCCTGTCCGGTAGTCTAGAGTCTAGCATACAAGCTTTTCACGTATTTCAATCCCAAGCAAAGCAATTTTGATTTGAAGTCAGCTTCCCAAAGACCAAGATAATGAGAGTTGCCGATAACAAAGCCTCACGTAGTGTTATCCTTGATGATCACAATATTGCGATAGTGGATCATTTTGTCTAACTTGGGCTCACTGCTAGCCAGGGCTGTGGAGCCGGAGCCTTAAGGAGCCGATGGTTTTGGTCGGAGCCGGAGCCGGAGCCGATTTATCACAAAGGCTCCGGCTCCGGCTCCGATAGTTTGAGCTTTGATATAAATCTAGAATTTTGAAAGTTATTAATTGGCATCATAAAAAAATTAAATCATTTGAAATCTAAAGATATGTCTTTTAAGTATACCAATGATCTGTCCTCCACGATATCTTTCTTTGCAGTTGCCGCCTTCTTTTGTATTATATTTATTATATATTTACACACATGTGTAATATTTTTTATTGCATATGTTTCGTAAGACTAATTTTCATATTGACAACGTATTCTCCAAAATCCATTAATTTGAAGACTTGTTATATGCATGCTAACTAGATGATTGTAGATTCCTAGAGACAAGTCGCCAGTCATTTATGTACACATTTCCAGTTCAGTCAGCAAAGATAATATAGCTACATTTCTTGCACAATGTCTTAAATCTAATACGGTTACTATGTAGGCTATCATCTATCGGTATGGCTACTGGCAGAAGCTACTGGCATCTGTGACAATGCCAATTTCCTTAGATTGTATTGTAGGCTCTTGTGCAGTCCACCCCACCTACATTTTTCAAAACAATCGATTATTCAATTTGATCAATTTTGATTGGAGGGATAACTTCACACTCACACGAATGACCTGACTACAAGTCCTCACATGGCTATAGCAATAAGCGACCCAGCCACTTCTAGTAGCGCCCTATTATTTTAAAGGTATCTCATTCACAATGAATTTCCTTTGACTTCAAAATTCAAAGGGTATATTTCAATGCGAAAAACCCGAAGGCAAATTACAATGTTGACTTGCTGACGAAGTTTGCGACCGGCATGACATCGCAATTACCCACGTAGATTTTACAACAGCACGGAATGCTTCACTCAAACCGGTGATGCTGAAACGGACATCCAATGGTGCTGCATCTTTTGACCAGAGAAAAAATGGGGGGGAGGATTGCACAAGAGCCGTATCGTGTAATAATATTTCCCCAAATGTCATAGACCTGTGGATTTCAAGAATTTTCATTATTATTTTTTCCGTCTGTCAACACTTTATGGTGATATCATGCTGACTTATATGTAAACAATAAAAAAAGACTGAGACGCTCTCAATAAAGGCGCCTTTTGACCTCCCTTTTCTATTGTCTGTGACATTAAACCGCACTCGCATTCGAAAGCTAGCAAAGTAGATGGGATTTCTGCTCGGTGCTCGCAGTCAAATTTTTATTATGCATAGCACCCTGCAACATACTGTGTGATACTCCGAGTTCAGTTTCATCAGCCTAACCATCATCAGAGGAATAGTGGCGATGTGTTATATATAAATTGAATATAATAATATACATGAATCATTGATGAATTATTTAGTGCAACTTTACGCCATAATGAAAAATACGAAATTAATATAATGTAAGTTAGGCCTTAACTTATTAAGTATGCTGCATAGAATTACAAAACTTGTCCTAAATTAGATATTTTTAATTTTTTAAGTATAATTTTCAATTGTACATTTCTAGCCTACACTGCAATGAGGCTATCTAAATTACAATTTCTACAGATGATGAGTCGTGGGCTACCCATCGATCATATTATTCATGGACCAACAGACTATTGAATAAAGGCAATAACAAATAACAATAACAACCTAAGCTAGCCTATATCACTTTAATATTCAATAAAGCAATTGATATCTTTATTGATACGGTATATTTGGCTATATAGCCGATACCCTTTCCATGTTCGAGTAGATACAGGCCCTATAAGCTATTTAGAGGCATACGCTATCCAGTTTCATATTCAAGCTTTGTTAAAAAGCTTATACTACTATTCGGCCCCTGTGACGGCTAATTACCCGAGAAAAAATAACCGAACAAACTTATTAAGTCGACCCAGTAATTCAGACATCAAAACCTGCTAAGTACCCAATAGGTTTATTCTGAATAGATTGGTCTCCCATCAGGTTTATTCCAGTTTAGTTGGTTTTCCTACTAGGTTTGTTAGGTTTAATCCAGTATCCCATTAGGTTTATTCTAGTTTTTGCTGGTTTCCTACTAGGTTTGTTAGGTCTTATCTAGTATCCCAGTAGGTTTATTCCAATTTCGCTGGTTTCCTACTAGGTTTGTTAGGTTTAATCCAGTATCCCATTAGGTTTGTTCCAGTCTCACCGGTTTTCCTACTAGGTTTGTTAGGTTTAATCCAGTTTCCTACTAATTTGGCTCGGTTTTATACAGATTCCCACTAGGCTATGCATTTGTAGTTAAGCTTACCCAACACCTTACACAGTCATTACAAAACATCGCTGTACCTTCTATAAATATTCAGATAAGATTACATCAATTTATATGAAAAGCCACACATCCAAACGAAAGGTGGAATTAAAAAATTAGATTTCTTTCCTAGGAGAGCCGAACACCAAGAGCACTATAACAATAAATTGATTTCTTGAAAAGATGCGATATGAAACAGAAGAAACGTTTTAAACATGAGTCAATATATTGGCTAGTTTGAGGTTTAAATTTGATGAATCGTTCCAAAAATTACGCGTTTACATGACATTTACCATTCGAAGTTACATCCAATGTTAAAATGAATTGCTTCAAAAATGTCAAGCAAAAAACAGCAAACATGAGAAACAAAAATTATAGTAGTCAACCTTTCAGGAAATTACTCATGTTCATAATTGTTCATCACTTTAACACCAAAATATGAATATTTTTCCTTCATGATAATAGCGTGATGGGAAAATTCAACTGGCGAGATCTCGCGGATTCCTCCCTTCTTCAAGAAAAAATACGGACAGTTATTTGACATCTTAGTCATAATATGTGGTGGCAAATTCAAATTACTTGACAATGAAAAAATTGGAAACATGTCATCATATACTCTGCACTGCACAGCGAATGTTTCATTGTTTATTACATTCAAAGCCTTTATCTTCGCAAATTTACGAAGATCATTCAAAAACACGTAGCATGACTTGCATTTCAAAAATGTGTCATATTTACTATTATGAAACACAAGGTCACCCACTTTAAATCTTTTGAATGGTGGCGATTTTCCAATTGCATGTGGAACTGATTCACAGGATTTGGATGATGAAGCACTAATTTGGAAGTTCAAATAGCGATTTATCATTTGCTCAGCACACCCGCGCGTTCCGGTAATACTCTGCTTCAGTTGTCGGTTTAAATTTTCGAATGACATTGCTGAGACATTCTGCAAGGAACCAAATCCATGGACTTGTTCAGGAAGATGGGATAGGCAGTGTAGGGTTACAGTTCTCACGGAGTCACCTAATAGACTCACCAGATAAGATTGAAATGTCTTAATATAAAGTTCGGTGTCAACAATATCGCACTCATTTATATACTCAGATGATAGTAAATACACAGACGTCGAGAGAAGACAGTAAACGAAAAATATATCGTTAGGTTGTTCTTGGGACAAACGCCAGCAATACATAAAAACTAAGGGCGCGTAATATAAGAGGAATACTCGATGCTCTTGCGCTTTCCACAACGCAAATTCAGTTAAGATATTTCGGGGCTTTCTTCTAAAATAATGAGGAACTCCCACTTTTTCGATGACTGAGGACAAAACCAAGCAATCCACAAGTTCGTTCTTGAGAATAATTGAAAGCAATGCCTTATTTACACTGAGATAGAGAAGGTGCATGGGATCAAACAAAATACCACTAGGCATCTTCAATATTTCAGAAAGTTTAGTAGGCCCTTTTACTCCAAATGCCGGAGAATTCGTAGAAACAGCCTGATTTAAATGCTGGTGGTACATCTCAGTCGTTCTTGTCGGAAAAGTCTCCGTCACATTGAATATAACTTTTCTGTATTGATAATCATAATCACCCATCACAAGGCAGAAAGGACATCCATACCTGAAAAGTTGATATCATAGCATTAATATGACAAAGTTAATTGACCATTCTAGGTCAGGAGCAGTGCTCTCACACAAAACAGGCCCTTAGATGGGGATCGAGAGTATAAATTTGGACCGAATTAACAAACGCCAACATGTACTCAAATAGGATAATATAAAGAAATAATTGACTGATAATCAGGGACGCCGGCAAGGGTGTTGCAGATACAACACCTGCCCTGAACCAGGTGTTGCATGTGTGCCCTCTTCATGAATTACCATTAGATAATTTCAATGAATTTTGTGGCTTTGCAAAATTGTTTTGTAACGATTTTATGTATTGAATAACGCTTTGAGAGTGTCCGTTAAAAATTGTCATCTTTTAACTGCAATTGTTAGTATAAAGCATATTTTTGTTTTCACACAGGCATACCATGATGTAGTAATTGACCAATTAAAACTATCATAGATAATAATCAGATTTTCAATGTGTTGACACAATGTGATCAATAACTTGATGAACACAAATGTCTTCGTTTTCCTTTCATTCAAGTGCCCGGTGCCAAAGTCAATCAAAATTATGTAACTTATATCGAGAACAACCTCGACCTCGATTAAAATCTAATCGAAGTCACATCACTGATTTTTACCCATTTTACCAAGTGTGCTCGTCAAAAGGGGGAAACTCGTACAGAAAGCTACACTTGGTCTAAATTTTGAATAGTGTCTGATATCACTGTGCTAAATTTTCGGAAGAGCTTGATATAGAATCAAGTATGTTGAGTATGTACCATGCGCCCAAAAAGTCTTCCATACTTCATTGCTGATTTATATAGAAATTATGCATCATTGAAGAGTTGGGATGATAATTAAGTGATTATACACTGACAGTGACATGGATAACAATGAGATTTCTTTCATTAACTCAATTTAAATTTCTGTCACTTTTGAATTTGTTTTTATGCTACAAATTTATATATAATTGCAACTTATAGGCCCTATGTTTTACCATCATTCAGTTACGCCTACTTGTGTTTTGCTTTACGGTATGATGTTTGACAAAAAGCTATTATTTACATCTCTTTCAATTAACACCAAATCGACATAAAAGAATTGAACAGAAACATTTAAGATTGCTTCAGAATTCAGTAAATTTTTTAAACCTCAATGAATATGTATCACTTCAATTGATCAACTTCAATTAATCAATTGATGATCTTAATTATTTTTGAAATTGCCTCTAGCTTTCACAGGAATAAAATAAATTAAGAGATTTTTGAATCAACGTTTCGAGATTCTTTAACGAGAGAAACAAAAAATCACTAACACATTACAGTCAAACAATACATGTACATGAAAAACCGAATAAAGGCCTACACTAGGATTGCATGAAATATTTCACTCAATTAAGTTTTAACCGAAGAGCAAATGAAAAGTTTTATCAAGTTATTTCATAATAAAAAAAGTCATATAAACAATAAAGAACGCCGGCATGCATCTCTCGCTTGCATGTTATGACAGAAATACTACAAAATACTTCATAATTGCAATTGAAGAGAAATGAGACAACATTATGAAAACACTATTCAATTGTAGAGTACTTTCATTTAAAATATGGTTGATTGCGGGTCTCATGCATCATCACTTCCTTCGCACACTTGAAGCCGACTTTATGTATGCCTACATCATTGAATAATAATGTAAAATTATCGAATGATCCAGAAGAAAGGGTGGACAAAGGCTAATATTATACATGAAATTCAAGTTACGAAAATTAAGACGGCTAGCCGAAAGCCTTTTCTTACTTACTTATTAGCTCTAGATTCGCTCTACAGTCGCCTGATGAACTCGATGGTCAAGCACATGTAGATGCTGGTTCGAAGATATTCTCACACGAATTGGTCAACCTGAAATAGCAACATAACATATGTGATATGATCGATTATTCGACATTATTCTATGTAAAAATATGTAAAACAATTTTTCTTGGCATTGTGCTAAAAACAAGCGGGTCACTCCTTCTCTATATTTGCCTTCATAAAGTTATGTACAATAAAATTTGAGTAGGTAAAAACCACGGCGCTTCGCGTCACAGACACATCAAAAAGTGGGAGGAAACTGTGACACGAAGCGCCGTGGTTTTTGCCTACTCAAATTTTATTGTACATAACTTTAAGAACGCAAATATAGAGAAGGAGTGACCCGCTTGTTTTTAGCACAATGCCAAGAAAATTGAATTGCCTCTTGTTCCTAGCCTTCAACATCATATGCAAAACACTAATTTTTATGTTTTAAAATTAATTGTGAGCATTACTGCATGCATATAATTATGCCTGAATGCAAATACATGTAAAACTGATATAGGTCAATCATAGCCTATTGACAAATGTAAAATAGCATATCAATTGTCAGTTTATTTGTCAATATCACGATATATAGTAGAGAATGCAGTGGGCTTAACCATCAGTATTTTATAGGCCTATCCCTATATGAAAAGAAACTTAATCATTTCAAAAATTCCACTTTATCACTGATTTTGGTTTATAGTGCAAAGCCACTGCATCACAACTTTTCACATTAGTAATGCACTAGACAATGCGTTTTCCCAATTCTTGATGACAGAACTAAATTACAAAAGAAGAAATTCATACTACACCTAAATTAATCATTCTATGTGACTTGGCCCTAGACTGCTGTAGTTTTCGGAAAAGTCAAGTTGATTTAATTTACATCAGCTCGATATATTTCAATAGTTCAGAGCTATTATCTTCAGGAGCAAAGGATTACGAGAATGGTAGTGATTCAAAATGATAGTGTTAATTAATTGATATGCGTGATTTATGATTTCTTTGTGTATTTTGAATCACTATCATAGTAAATATTCTTGTATAGTATGTATCAGGGCTGTGGAGCCGATGCGTTATCTCATCGGCTCCGGCTCCGGCTCCACGACACTGATGTGAAAGGCTCCGGCTCGGCTCCGGCTCCGGCTCCGGCTCGGCTCCTGCTCCGGCTCCGACTTCAAATTCAGGTTCTATCTATGCTGGTTATCCTGGATCCGTTGAACGGGTTTTTGGATAACGGTGTGACCTTTAGAGGCTTGCTACAATCATCAAATTAGTTTTCATTAACAAGCAACGACTTAAGTTAATAATAAAAATGATAATAGCCTAATATAATGACAAATAACATACTTGTCATATGTTTTTGCATTAATTGACTATCTCTGAAAGATAAAATAAAGTTATAGCCAGGATTGGTTAAATTAGATAAAGATCTCCCGCACTGGCTAAATATAAATTGGCCTAGCCTGCAACCAGTCTACTACGAGGCTACATTAAATAAGACCACATGAGTGATGATGATATACCTAATTAGCCGTCACAGGGGCCGAATAGTAGTATAAGCTTTTTAACAAAACTTGAATATGAAACTGGATAGCGTATGCCTCTAAATAGCTTATAGGGCCTGTATCTACTCGAACATGGAAAGGGTATCGGCTATATAGCCAAATATACCGTATCAATAAAGATATCAATTGCTTTATTGAATATTAAAGTGTATATAGGCTAGCTTAGGTTGTTATTGTTATTTGTTATTGCCTTTATTCAATAGTCTGTTGGTCCATGAATAATATGATCGGTGGGTAGCCCACGACTCATCATCTGTAGAAATTGTAATTTAGATAGCCTCATTGCAGTGTAGGCTAGAAATGTACAATTGAAAATTATACTTAAAAAAATTAAAAATATCTAATTTAGGACAAGTTTTGTAATTCTATGCAGCATACTTAATAAGTTAAGGCCTAACTTACATTATATTAATTTCGTATTTTTCAATTTATTTTTCAGTATTTATATAACAAGTCTTCAAATTAATGGATTTTGGAGAATACGTTGTCAATATGGAAATTAGTCTTACGAAACATATGCAATAAAAAAAATATTACACATGTGTGTAAATATATAATAAATATAATACAAAAGAAGGCGGCAACTGCAAAGAAAGATATCGTGGAGGACAGATCATTGGTATACTTAAAAGACATATCTTTAGATTTCAAATGATTTAATTTTTTTATGATGCCAATTAATAACTTTCAAAATTCTAGATTTATATCAAAGCTCAAACTATCGGAGCCGGAGCCGGAGCCGGAGCCGGAGCCTTTGTGATAAATCGGCTCCGGCTCCGGCTCGGCTCCGACCAAAATCATCGGCTCCTTAAGGCTCCGGCTCCGGCTCGGCTCCGGCTCCACAGCCCTGGTATGTATATCTTCTGCTCCTGAAGAGGATAGCAGTGAGCCATTGAAATATATCGAGCTGATTCAAATTGGATCGACTTGAATTTTCCGATAACCACAATAATTCTAGTGTTTCGATTGTTAGCGTCTGAATGAATTCTTTTGTACACCACTTATATACGTAAAGCTCTTATTTCATTTAATTACATATTAAAATAGGAATTTGCATGCTGATACTTACGTGTTGCGACGAAAGTAATCGACACAGAAAGATGAGAAGCATTGAGATCGAAACACGCAGTTGGAAAATAGCGACAAGTCATATTGTCTATGGAGATCAAATATGTTTTGATTGCTTCATTCACAAGAAGTTCTGCTCTGCTGATTTCGATTTTTACTGGATAATTATATCAATTTTCGTACATGTAAATCTATCGCGGATGAAAAGTTGCTTTCGTTCGAGGAATTCTTCACCACGGCGAAGGTTGTATTATTTAATTCATGTGTCACTCAATCTGATATTGTGCCCGATGAAAAAGACAACACTGAGAAGTGATCTCTGTACACGGATGAAGGATGTAGCAGCAATGGCGTACGTTGTTAAAGTCCACACTGCTATATTTGACGTAACATCATCATTACTCAGCTTCGCGATGCCATGAATTTAATGCCCGCTGCACGCTTGTCTATGGCTGCACGCGAGACGCGTCAGCGCATCATCGATCCACCTGTTTCTGTAGCTGTCGGCAGGCGAAACCGGACAAAGACGAATGCGGCCGAAGGATGGATAGCGATGGAATGTGTCTGCTAATGCGAGAAGGGCAGGGAGATTGCGCAACGGAACTTGGCTGTGGTAAAGCTTTCAAAATCACATCACTTCTGCAGATTCAGATGCATAGCATGCTGCAAAAGCAAACTGAATTTACTATATAATTGGTTACTAGGTTGTCATACAAGGTGTCATCGTCACAAAATTAGAGCGGAGAGAAAAAAACTTAAAAGTTTTCTTTAACTTTAAAAGCTTTTTAAACTTAAGACTTAAAAACTAGCGAGCACTCAAAAGATCATTTCATTTGAAGACACAATTGTGAAATGCGGATTTCAATCTTGTGAGATGGTGTGACAGTTTTTCCTATGCATAAAAATACTGTCGCGTGTAAGAGACTATGGCAATAATGCCTTTGATGCATCAAATATATCTAAATGCATAGATAGGAATGAGAAGAGCGACGGGATCGAACAAGGAGAAAAGGAGAGAGAAAGAAATATGAAGAAGATAAAGTGGAAAATAACAGAGAAGAGAAAGAGAGAAAGGAAAGGAGAAAATGAGAGAGATATGAGGAGATACGAAGGAAAAGAAGTGGAATAGCAAGTGAACAAGTTGATGAAGAAGAAGAGAGAGAGATGGATGAAAGAGGATGGAGAGAGGAGGAAGAAAAGAGAGAGATGGATGAAAGAGGATGGAGAGAGGAGGATGCAGAGAAAGAGAGAGGAGGAAGAGGAAAAGAGAAATCGATGGGAGGTTTATTATTTTTTTTACTGCTACGTGAACACAACGCATGTGTGCTACGTAGAAGCAACCGAGCAGCTACCAACTGCTACGTATCCTCAACGTTTATTTGCTACGTAGAGGCAACCGAGCAGCTACCGACTGCTACGTATCCGCAACATATATTTGCTACGTGGAAGCAACCGAGCAGCTACCGACTGCTACGTATCCACGACGCATTTGCTACGTAGAGGCAACCGAGCAGCTACCGACTGCTACGTATCCACGACGCATTTGCTACGTAGAAGCAACCGAGCAGCAACGCTCATATAGGCAAAACGTCAAAAGCGCTGAAAATATGCTGTAAGTGTAGTGCTGCATAGAAGCACTGCACTGCATAGAAGTCCCAAAAACTTCAGATTTAAGTATGTGCATAGAATGTCCGAAAAGAGTAGTTTTACAGGTTCAGCTGGACTTCCAGGTAGCATTCCATTAAGTTTTTCTGTTTTCACAACTACCTGATGAACGTCCATGTAGTGTCCCATCAAGTTGATTTGCTTTTACAACTGCCTAATAAACTTAGTAGGACACACTTTATCAATCCCATTAAACCTACTGGGATACTGATTAATCCTAATAAGTTTACTCGGTATTTCTTGACTTCATAAGTTTGTGTGGTATTGTTAAGGATCCCAGTAGGTTATTTCGGTATTATTTGATCTCCTATTAAGTTTATAAAGTTTTTTTTTCTCGGGTAGGTATATCATCATCATTCATGTGGTCTTATTTAATGTAGCCTCGTAGTAGACTGGTTGCAGGCTAGGCCAATTTATATTTAGCCAGTGCGGGAGATCTTTATCTAATTTAACCAATCCTGGCTATAACTTTATTTTATCTTTCAGAGATAGTCAATTCATGCAAAAATATATGACAAGTATGTTATTTGTCATTATATTAGGCTATTATCATTTTTATTATTAACTTAAGTCGTTGCTTGTTAATGAAAACTAATTTGATGATTGTAGCAAGCCTCTCAAGGCCACACCGTTATCCAAAAAACCCGTTCAACGGATCCAGGATAACCAGCATAGATAGAACCTGAATTTGAAGCCGGAGCCGGAGCCGAGCCGGAGCCTTTCACATCAGTGTCGTGGAGCCGGAGCCGGAGCCGATGAGATAACCCATCGGCTCCACAGCCCTGCTGCTAGCTAATACTGAAGATATGGCCCCTAAAATGAACAGCAGACGAGTTTTGGCTTCCTCAGTCATGAAGTCCCTATGGAAGCCTCGCTGGCTCCATACCAACTGGCCACCAAACTTCGAGTCTACCAATCAGTGGTGCTATCAGTGCTTTTATGTGGTGCAGAAACGTGGCCTCTCATGAAGTTTCAAACGAAAAGATTAAGTGGTTACATCTCTATAGTCCTCCGCACTGTTTGTAGCATCCGATGGCCTAACCGCATATGAAATGAGAGCCTACGGCAACTAACAGGGCTCCCGCAACTCAAACGGACACTAGCTCAAAGCCGTCTTCGCTGGTTCGGTCACCTCATGCGAATTAACCCACAGCTTCCAGCATGAGTAGCCTGGGACTACAAACCGTCAGCCGCGAGATGGCGCAGACCGAGAGGAGCTCGTCGGTAGCGGTATCGGGACGTTCTCTTGGAAGACTTTTGTTCTCTACATCTAACTCCCGATGAAGCTGCGGATGGAACAGCAGACCGAGCGAGCTGGAAAAGGGTCGTGTCGAGTGTCGTCTCTACGCCTACCACCCACGAGATTTAAGCAAGCACTCATCACAAATAACAGGCATGTCGTAATTGAGCACATCAACTGCGATTAGCAGCCTTTTCAAATGTTGCAAAATTTTCCATAAATGCACTTCGCGGTCTGCTAGACAAACACTTGCACAGAGTCATTTTTAAACGAGGCTAATAGGATAATTTGTCCATTGAAACATATTTCAGAATTCTAGCTTCGATAGAGATAGTTCAACTTCTAGAGACATAGCACGGAGAATAGGAAGATGAGGACTTCACATTAGCAGAATAAATGTTGATAATAAGCAACGATATTCGATTATCATCATAGTGGAAATTGCCTTCATCTAACATCCATGCTCAGCATCCTCTTTTGCTTCCTCTTCCTTCCTCGAAATGCAATGCTGTCGTAACCACTGGACCAAGCAGTTCTTAAAAGGACTCAATTGAGCTGTCTCGTAGCAACGAATTAAATTTAGTCAGCGTAGACCCAATACCTGGTAAAAATGGAGATCCTAAGACTTGCAACAATGTTCATTTTTACTGATTTCATACTACTAGCATTTATTCCAAACAATGCCTCACACACGTACTCAACACAGACGCCTAATGTACATACTGCACCGACTACAGAATGCTGGTAGTAGAAATAGAAAAGGACGATGGTCACCAATAGTTGAGGATATTAAAAATGGATATTATGAAAGAACAGGAAGTCGTGGAAAAGTGGATAATGGAAGTAAACAATAGAACTAGGATGACACTACTACACCGAATACAATTGAACTAATTCTACACACTACAGCTAAGACTACACATAGCGAATAATGTTTCTTCAGATAGAATCTGTTTGCTATCGCAGGTTTCGAAATACGCCTAGAAATCGTCATGGAATTCTATGATACATGATACTACAGTCTGTCAGTCAAAAGCAGGCACTCGTCTAGTTGTGTTTCGACTCCTTGCCATTCAACATTCGATATAAGAATAACTTATGCAAATTAGTAAATGTTTGGTCAAATAATATGTTTTCATCTTTCATAAATTTCCTTTTGGCTGTTATATTGATTTGATAAGCAATAAGTGCGTTATAATGCACAAAGATGCTCACTGTCTAGTATGCACATTAGCATAAAGCACTATTATCGCATATTGAATTTTCTAATATTGTAGTATTAATTGCAAAGCCTCATTGAAAAAAGGCAAAAGCAACAATAATGATGCAATGCCAAAACTGCTTTTAAAAACAGGTTTTAAAACCACACTTTTGAACATGAGTCTTACGGTGCTTTTACACGTGAAACGTTACTGCTGACACTTTTCGATCCATGATGAGTCGTAATGGTCGTGCATCGTGCGTCAGCAGACAGTAGGCTGTGCCAACATTAGCCACTTTTTACTGATGCTCAGAGGATGAGTGGATGCGATCAATGCATTTTTTCTTTATGTCCATTCTTTTCTGTCTCATCATGGATCAAAAGGTGTCAGAAGGTTGCATATGCACACATACCCTTATACATGTCACACGCACGGCTGTAAAATCTTGTTCTTAACAGTACTTTCGAAAGTGTGCTAAATACTGCACTTATCAGTGTATTTATTAGTGCTCACTTTTGGTTGTGGTTTAAGCATGTTTAAGACATGTCGTTAAATAAATAAGCAAATAATCATGAATGTGTAGCAACTGATGAGCATGACACTGACTATTTGATGTTTACATTGATGAGCATGACACTGACTATCTGATGTTTACATTGATGAGCATGACACTGACTATTTGATGTTTACATTGATGAGCATGACACTGACTATTTGATGTTTACATTGATGAGCATGACACTGACTATTTGATGTCTACATTGATGAGCATGACACTGACTATTTGATGTTTACATTGATGAGCATGACACTGACTATTTGATGTTTACATTGATGAGCATGACACTGACTATTTGATGTTTACATTGATGAGGATGACACTGACTATTTGATATCTACATTGATGAGGATGACACTGACTATTTGATGTCTACATTGATGAGCATGACACTGACTATTTGATGTTTACATTGATGAGCATGACACTGACTATTTGATGCTTACATTGATGATGCCTTATAAGTAAGCCATTAATCTACTGTCCCGCCGTGGCTTGTTACAGATGTGGATTCGAAGGCTTAGAGCATTCCCAAGAAATAAGCTGCTGGTCGGAAATGTAAGTAAGAGGCATGATGAAAGCATGTAGCTTAATAAGAATACGAATAACATATTGACATTAGAGGTGCCTTACTTCGCATAGAAAAACAGTCTTTGAGGTTGCTAGATGTCAGGTTGTCCAATTGAAAGAAAGCGATCGAAAGCGCTGAAATAAATGAAAAAAAGTCCTAAAGCATTATTTTTCTGTTATAATACAATTGAAAGGGCAGCCTTTTTTAATCCCTGACTGAGAACTTAGATGAAGTTTGGTATTCACGATGCGGAGGCAATATCACAAGGTTGTCCTCCTCTGGAGAACACCCACTCCCACCACTTCTTTTCCACATCTCTGGTTGCCACATAGTATTTTTGATAAACATTAATACTCAAGTTTCATAATTCAGATAATAAAATAGATTTCAATCATTTGCTATCATTCAGGTCCCAATTATCCATTATCACGTCCATTATCCATTATCCAATTATCCATCATACATTGTCAACGATTCCAGACAATTTCTGAACTCACATACGCCTTCTCCAGCATTAAGCGTCAATGTTTAGAGAGCTAACTTTCCAAAACTGTCTCTGTTTGCAGTGCAGCTCTGCAACTTTTTTAGTCTTTTCAAGCAGATGAATGAGATTAATGTGATTCTGAACTATGAAGACTGGATGAACAGTAAACGAAAATCATATGTGTAGTGAAGTGAACTCATGGGTTAGGGAAAAATTATTTACATAGCAATTAATTGATTGCTTGAAAGTAAGTAATGAATTGCCTTACTGGTTATGTGGATTATTTACTTTATTTCACTGATAAAATGGTTGGCTGATTTTTAGTGCTATTGAGATGTTGTTTATGTGAGAATAATGAATGAATACAGACGAGGTGAACTAAAATTTATGAATTTTAAGCTTACAAAATCATAAGTTGACATCTAGATATTTTTGCACAATAAAGTAAGAACAGCATTCCAGAAGCTTAGTTGACACATTCATATTCTGCATACATCACAAACTGATGGCCGAAGGAATTCTTGAAATGTGGTATTTGATGACTGCAGATGACTACCAATGCATGAATTTAATGGTAGCCTATGTCTTTAATAATGTCTATAAATGTCTATGATTCCAAGTGCAATAATAGGCAATTGCTTAAGTCACTCTGAAAACGTTCCTCTGTATAAGGGCTGGAACCGGCCCCGGCCAAAAATTTTGAAGATCGGCAGACCGACTACTCATTACCTCGGCCGGTCGGTTATTCTAATTAGGGGGGAAATTCCAGTGATTTGCGACGTAAGTTGAGAATCCTCTAAACCAAAATGTTATATTCAGATTTTTTACAGAGTTGGAAAAGTCGGAAATAGAGTTAATTCCGATCCGGAATTAATTCCATCTTTCGTCGGAATTGGACTTGACGATATTTAAATCTATTGGAATTGGAATTGACCTCAATTCCACTTTTCCGATAGACCTGTGATAAATCTATTAGTACAAAAATTGAAATCACAGTACTCGACCGTTGTGTTAACTGCACGCAGAGATAAGAGAGAGGAATCATTAGATTCGTGTACGCCTACATTTCCTCTCGGCGCGTTGGTACCTTCGGCTTTTTTGGGCCGCTTCGAGTCTCTTTTAATCTCTACTCGTTAGCTTTCAACTAGGGCTGAGGTCAAAACTCGAGTTTGGCTGACTGTTCAGTAAAACTCGAGTTTGATGGTTGAATATTCGCTTATTCGAGTTTCTTCAAAATCGAGTTTGCCTGAACTATTCGTTCATATTCAAGTGAATGAAAACTCGAGAGCTTTCATGGGATTAGTCATCAAGCTCACAATGAACAGTGATGCGAGTCAGTCATTCGGACGCATTCGTGTGTATGATATTTCTTTGGCTTCGACGCCATACTCATGCAAGTGGTGTTGTCATTCAGGCAATTTTGACGCGCTATGATCATGGTGGTTGGCGGCATGCTTGCGACCTCAGAGACAGAGAGAACAATAGCATAGATATATGAGCTACATGGCCATGGCTTTTCAGAAGACTGATAGCATAATCTTCCCTAACTTATAAAGCCACACACGTTCTAAAATATAGCGCTCTAGCTTCGAGTGATTCGTATGCAATGATATCGATCAGCAAGTCAGGGTTGACATCGGGAACGGGGAATGATTTTTGACCTCCCCGGGGATCCTCGGGGAATTCTTAAAATCTGTGAACTTCGTGTTTCTGTGTAAACAAACTATATAAAAACGTGTAGGCCTATGCTGCCAATCAGATGTAGCCATGATACAGTGATTAAAATGTCATGTGAGAAGTAATAAACTGATAATGTCATTAATCACCTTAACATTACAATATGAAATGGGTTTAAGTTATGATAAGCCCTCGCATGTATATTAGATTCCCATTACCTTCCTACTTTGATGACATCAACAGATAAGAGCAAATTCCAAAAAGTTCAAAAAATTCTGTTTCAATATACAGTTTTACATCTGGCTACTTACTTTTCTGAAAGTGATGGCGAAGGAAACAAAAAGAATTAAGAGTTTCTGCACTCATTCGACTGCGAATTTTAATGCAAAATTGTCCCGCTGAACTAAACGCTCTCCCGGCCTCCAGAGATGTAGGTGGAATAGAGTATAGCACTCTTTCTACTCGACGGAGGATCTCCCCTTTCTCCCCGCTACTGGACCAAAAATCTATCTCCTTTTCAACCTTTTCGCATAGGTTGGTTTACAACCGTTGAAAAGATGGGTTCGACCTCTCTTTAATCTTTTGATGGAGTCGTTCGTAGAGTCCCAACTTGACCGCGCATTGTCCATGCGTCAAATGAGGACACGCGATCGATAGTTCGGATGCTGATCTTTTCCCTAATGACAATAAGTTTGCATTGCATGGCGCCGGGAGAAAAGCCCGGCATTGGTAGCTGCGCGTACCGCAGTCAATATTTTTCAGTCAATGCACTGCCTAGTAACGTAACTCGAGAGTCGAGAATCAAAATGCGCTGTCCTACCCTCATACCCAACTCTTCTATTGCCTATGATTGTAATTAGACATCTTTATTCCTAGCTATCGTGTTTTACTTTTTTCGAATAGTTTCCCTCGAACATTATCGGTTTAGACTTGAGGTCTACTGAATAGCTTTGGATAGGGATTATATGTAACCAAATACGTGTGTGACCTGACTACAACAGCACTTTTAGCATTTGAATGTCTTGCTTCATAAAAGTGATTGTGAAAGTAACAAAAATAATAAAAATTTCCCCGGGGATCCCCGGCTTCATTCCCCGGGGAACGGGGATGGATGGTCTTGAGGCTGGGGATCCCCGGGGTGAAAACCCTATTCGCTAATGACGACCAAAGCGACGAATAATGCGACTGCTTTGGTACTTTACTCAGTTCAGCTGTTTCACACTTCCCATAGTTGTTCACTGCTGTTCAAGCCCATGATGGAAATAATCAATCGCAAAAACGCAAAGAGCAAAGTCGGGACATATTTTGGACACGAGAAAATCGATGACACTGTGTGTGAAACATCTGTTATATGCAAAATATGCAAGTTTAGATTAAAATTTCGCGTTACTACTACAACAATCCTTAATCATCTCTCTTCGCGTCATCCTCTGGAGCATCAAACGATAGCTACTGCAAAAAAATTACGTCAGGAAAAATCGAGCCGACTTCGATCATCGCACCATCAATATCATCTGCGCCTGAAAATTCTTCCACTTCTGTTGCCTCAGGGGCTTCAAGACAAACTTCCGTTGCCAATTCGTTAATCCAACCGAAATTCCTGTCAAATCATGCTCGACAGAAGCAATTGACTGATTTGCAGAAGCTGTCTCAAAATCTAAGGCAACGACTTCGGTGCAATCAATGGAAGAAGTACTGGAAAAAACTCGTAGTTTATATTTTTTGACCAATTGCTACACCAATAATCTGATAAAACTGGCAGCTTTTGCTTTGATTTTCAAATTTTTGATTCCATGATTGATTTTGCAATCTATATGAATATACAGGTGGGAACACAATTGGCAGGGCTGCTGAAAGGGAGAAGCTGAATATTTATTACCGTAGGTATTCTAAAATAAGCTCAATTATCAAATTTTAGAAGCTATCGGTATACATACATATACAGTAGAGGCCCAATATGCTAGTGACAGGAGCTTGGATGGAAAGTTCCAGTCGGAAGCGATGGAGATGCGAACGCTTCCGCAAACCTGGCTATAACATTGATTTTGAAGAGGTGTCTTAGTCCATGCTTTCAGACATATTTTCATAACTATGATTTTAAGCATGGTTTCAAAAAACATTAATGCGTGCTTTTAGATGCGCTATATGTTAGATGCGTTTAACAATAATTTAGATCCCAATAATTGATGAGTTTGATGCAGACTTGTTGATGTGTTCTTTGGTGATGTTTCATTCATAGCGTCAGGTGATAAATAGAAATGAACCAGCAATCCTACTAACTATCCTTGGAATGCTAGAGGCGATTGAGAAGGTTCAGAATACTCTCAAGTAACAGCTGTCTTAGAAAACTTACGAATAACATACTATCGACATCACAGGTAATTTATCTGTCACATTTCACACATCAAAACAGCTGCTGAGGTTGATGATACATTTGTTGAGTTGTTCAATTGAGAAGAAATTATAGAAATGCCGGAATAATTAAAAACAACAAAAACAAAAAATAGGAGAGCAAAGAAAACATGATGTTATCTTGATTTGAGGCATTTCCGAAAACATGAATATTTAAACCCTAGTCACACTTATATAGTCCGGGAGCCAGCGTGAAGTTGTGCAGGGAACGAGGTAGTGCATAAAACTTTCACATAGAATAGTACACCTCTAACCTACTGCAAAACTTCGCGTCTGCCGGATCAGATCATTTGCTTTTCAGAAATAGAGAGGATAACAAAATCCTATGTATTTCCAATGGCAAAATTGTGACACTTGAGGTGTTGACTCCATTTTTTCGAATTTTTGCTCATAAAAGTTACACAAATTGGTATTTTGTTGAACTGGTTATTATAGAAATCATCTACAGATCATGATCTTTCAAATGAGTTATCATTCATTGACAGAGGATGAAGTAAAGTGTACAAACAGACACTTTTCGCTAAAGTATATCAACAATTTTCCTGAAATTTCTATGTTAAAATTTGCAGTTACACCAACGAAAAGTGTCTGTTTGTACACTTTACTTCATCCTCTGTCAATGAATGATAACTCATTTGAAAGATCATGATCTGTAGATGATTTCTATAATAACCAGTTCAACAAAATACCAATTTGTGTAACTTTTATGAGCAAAAATTCGAAAAAATGGAGTCAACACCTCAAGTGTCACAATTTTGCCATTGGAAATACATAGGATTTTGTTATCCTCTCTATTTCTGAAAAGCAAATGATCTGATCCGGCAGACGCGAAGTTTTGCAGTAGGTTAGAGGTGTACTATGCTATGTGAAAGTTTTATGCACTACCTCGTTCCCTGCACAACTTCACGCTGGCTCCCGGACTATATAATCTAAGATGTAGTCTGAATAAGCAAGTTGTAATTAAAATCATAACTTTAAGCTACATGTATTTATTAACATCAGTGAGCGCAATGACCACCCAGATCATCTTCTTAAAACTCATCCTCAAAGAATTCCTAGAAGAAGAAGAAATCAAACTAACAATCATTTTTACTTACAGTTGTTATTCATTTCCGATTTTTAAAGCAACAAGATTAAAAGGAATATGTGAGTTCACATTCGATGTAAGTGTTACTCTAAAGCTAACCCCGGAGTAAACTCCCGGTGTATAGTTAACCTGAACTAAGGGAATCGAACTCTTTTCAATTACAAAGTATGCGATAAGCGTTGTATTATACATGCACAACAGGACAAAAATCTTAGAATTCAAGTCATTTACCGAATTATGTGAAAATACATACATATTTCCTGCATCAAATCGCGCTGCTACTTAGATAACCTTACAACCTTAAATCTGATGGACGATATCATAGCACACGTCATTAGCCACTTGGTTGATTATCTTAACTTTATAATAGCATTGAATATTTTGTAACAGTCTAGTAACAGTTGACATTTATACCATTTACATATAAAATCACCTGTATGCCAATAGAGGAATAATCTGAATAAAGTTATAGCCCACCACTATTTGTATCAAGGCATTTAGAAAACGGATTAGGCCTACTTAATCTTTGTCCCCATATACTGGATCCTCCTCACATATCCCACTATGATAACTTATAATGTATAATAATAAATAATAAAAAATAACACTTATATGAGCCATATAATCTTCATCAACTTCGACATGTTATCATGATCATCTTCTATTATCGGATACTTGTACACCTTATAAGCCTTGTGGGCCTGTACTTCCACCAAGAGAGCTGTGTAATTCCGCATGTATCTATGCACATTCTGAACTTCTGCAAAATTTTCCTCTGACACCTTGGAATTTTAAAGCAGATGGTAAAAAGATTCTTAAATAGCGATTCAGTCAATTGTATTTATTGCAAACAAATATCGCTCGAAACAATTATAAGAATCAAAATACAATGAAATCTGAAAGTAATTATCGATCATGTAAGAATCAACAAAAAACAGCGCCCACGAAGATGGTGGCATTCATGTGGACGCTGGCAACGTGGTCTCAGAAAGAGCCACAGTATAGCGACTTTCGTCAGTTGCCTTCGTCTGTCTCCGTTATGGCTACAGTGCTCTCGAAGGACAGGGCACAAATTGGGATCACCGATTCAGTACACTTCCTCTTATTTGAGCCTATTCAGCGACAACTCTGGAATCAATCGCATCATAATTGTTGTAACTAACCGAAACTGTAGATCGCTGCAGCTGATGTCCCACAAGAGGGCCTTCCTCGAAATGGCATCTCAGTATTGGCATGCAAGGAAGCAGTCGGGGAAATTTGACGATTGGACAGAAAAACCCCGAAAAATTCACAGCGTTTCAGTAGCTCGTCCGTCTAAGAAACTACAAATCTTTCCTGTATTAAACTGCATATAGGTACAATAATCTTGCTTAGCATCCTTCATTTGTTCAGGATGCTCCGGAATCTTGATGAGAATGATAAAAAATGCATCCAAATCGTTTGTCTTTTGCTGTCTCATGAAATTTGTCTGATTTCGGTCTACTTTCGGGCGACTGAATGAAAAAATGATAAATTTTTCATGCCATCAGCATGCACGTGACACTTTGATTTTATGAAGACGCTGCCACATGTCGTTCGTTCAGCCATCACCGGTTCAACCCCAGAGTTCTCACCGACGCTGGAGTTAACTCTGGTGTAAACTCCGGTGTGAACTCCGGACATTGACTCAGCTATTTTCAGTGTGAACTTACCTGTACGCATATCTCACCGGTCTGTCAAGTTAAGAATGGTTTTGAATCAACACCATCTTCCTTAATATGTTGAGAGCGGTCCTTGATCTTCCCACTTAAACAATAATAAACTATGTAGCCGCACAAATTATATTTATCTAACAATACGTGCCCAAAAATCTATGTTGGCAGCACGATCCGAGTAACGAACATGCCGGTATCCCTCGGAAAGAGTTTAGTGTCTTTGCACTCCCCACGATGCCTTCTCTTTTGACACTTCTATTGTAGCCTCGAACAAGGATAGCATCAACAAGGATCATATTGGATACAGAAAGCAAAAGGCTTCTCTTAGCCCAAGAAGACGATCGATATCCCTATACGCGGTCTCTCTACCGGGGAATGTTCGAGAACTAATGGTAGGGCCGCGTCCTGATAGATTCTCTTCAGTGGGCTGCTCTGTCTTTTGCATGCAAGAAGAAAGGCATCTTAATCTTTAATAGACATGTACATACAAATTCTAAAACCTAACATAAATAATAGGGAAGAGTTCATTGAATACAAAAGTGTGCTTTTCTGATTTCTTGGTATATTTTTGAATTTTGAAATCAATTTTTTACATGCTCTGTTATCTTCTCTCTTCACATGAAAAGGACGGCCGGATTAGAGACGAAAATTTATTCCATATAAACATTTGTGGCTCGACTTCATTGAACCTTTTCACTTTAATCCAAAATGCAATTTTTGAGTTTTCAATTGATCCAATGAATATGTTGAATGCCTCAATAGGAACACACAGTTTTAATATAACCCAGGATGATTCGAAATTTCAAGTCGAAAATGCTACGACGCAGAGTTCGACATTAAGAGCTAATGTCACGATGGTATTTAAGATATTCTATAGTTGATCTTCTAGAAGCAATTGCACTCAATAAATGGAAAGCTGCAAGAAACTAGAGTATATTTTCAAAGTGGTGGGCCTTCATTGGGTAGAGTTATGTACATAGAGACCTCCTACACGTCTGTTACCGCTAGCTAAGAGTGCCTAAGACGCAGCGAAGTTAGCAAAATGTGGTGTTCGTGGCACATAGGTTAACTGCTTGGCCTGGCGATCTTTCGGTCCAGTGGTCGAGCCCCGAAAGTGTCATTGGAAGTCGTCAGGGCGGGCATCCGGACTAAGAAGATCACAACGCTCCAGATTAAAGTCTGACTGTGTCAGCACCGTCCAAGCCCCAGTAAAGGGGAGTAGTGACGTTAAACCATCATTTTTGTATCTGAATGTACCTGGCCATAACTTCCTTCACTGAAAATAAAGCCATTCGCAGAAATGCCTTTAGCATTTCAATGGCTGTTCAGCTTTCTGCTTTATAATTCTTTACTTTTGCTCTTAGCTGTCTCTGACTTGCGTACTCACCTGTATCTTTTAACTAAAATGCAAGTTTTGCTGTTGCTTGTAGAATAAAGATTCTTATTATACTCAATATCTAATTACGCAGTTATTTAGAAGAGTTCCGCTTCAGGACGCTAATCCGATGATAGCAAATTTTGCATAGACAAATCAATATATGAGCATCCATAATTCTCCACATGAACTATTATCAAATTGCTTGGCTTATTAATGTTTCATGGGAAATTATACAAGGAAGTGAATGGTTTAGCCAGGGGAACCATTCTACGTCAGTATTGTCCAGCGAACCTATTTATGAGCGTTGTAGGATGCAAATTTCTAAAAGTCAAACTATTCTTGAGTTCAAATTATCGTAAAGATTGTTAATGATACAGTGTATGTTCCTCATCTTACTCATGATGGCAGTCAGATGTTGAATTCACAGGGAAGATTCGAGGAAAATGACTCTAGACAGTGACGTAAAAAGATTGATAACAGACACAACCCAAAAAGAAAGATATCATAAGAGGTGAACAATTCAATCACAAAATTCTATGGCAGCCGTAGACACTGTGTTTCTCCATACAATGGTTTGTCCACAGAATTAGATTCATCTGCGCGCGCTTCGGTTTCCTAGAAAGGAAGAATTGTATGCAACGCAACCTTAATATCGAAAAGGCACATCACAGAATTAGACAACTTGCTCCTTTTCGAATGGCTAATTCGTGTATCGCTTGCGATTGGAAATGGCAAACAATAAGCTGTCAGCAGAGGACACCAGAATCCGTGAGAGATGCGTGCGTGTTGTGATATCACTTCGCACACACCGAAACACACATCGATGCTTGGCTTCGATTCAATGTATGCACTATACAGTGAGCAATGCCGAGGAGAGGATGTGAAATCATCAAGTGAACTAATTTTCGTACGCCTCTACTTTCTTTCATAATGATCGGAAAGGCCAACATTATGGAGAAAAGTTGTGCGCAATGATCTGAATTCTTCGAATCTTCAGGAATTTTGGCAATCGAAGCACTTTGCTGGAACTCACATTAATCCGCAAGCGACGCACGACTTTTTTCCTATCTCTGTAAGGTATTAGGAATTCCTTTTTGCCCACTTAATAGGTTCCTCGATGTGCCATCAATTTCGTATTAATCACACTTCTAGCAAACCGAAGCAGATAAATGAAATATTTCATTCTGTGGGTTCGTCAGTACGGCTCGGAATGGATGAGATCAAACTTATGACATCCAGAATAGCTGAACAAACTAAAGGAATCGAGTACACCAGGGGTCGGAGCTCAAAGCAGTTTAGGCACTTGGAATAACCTGCACAGCGCATGAAGAAATTTGATCAATTTTTGTTGTTTTTCGTTTTGTAGGAAATAATGTTCAAGGACAATTATTTGGAAGTATATTAACAAGTTTAAAAAGTCTGCATTTACTACTGAATTCACGGCTGTCTTCATAATGGACACTACAAAGTTTTCATAAGTGTCTTGACAGCAGTCAGTCAGTGCACGTCGATGCTGATTAAGTACTGATTGATCCAAAGGCAATTACTTGCCTATATACAGTTTTAAGCCTAGGTACTCGATCTCAATTAGAGTTTACGGAATCACATGCTCTGATTCTCACATTCTCACATCACATTCTCATAGCATAAATGAATTTTGTAAGGACTATGTTTACTTGCCAACGATATCGTAAAAGTAGACCATACCTTGCGCGCATTATTGCTCAATCGTTTCATAAGCATTCAAAATATGTTATCAAAGTACGAATATTTGTCTAGGTACTTGATAGATGATCAATTTTGATAGAAATTGAAATCAGCATCGCTTTCGCTTCATCGGGATTTCTTGCTTATCCGGAGTACCGATGTCTCCCGTATGCAATATTGGAATCAAGAAATTGAATGATGTTTAGAGGTCTAACTTGACCAGCTGCCAGCGTTTACCAGTAGTTTGCAGAGACGTCGTCTTAGTTCCGGCTGGTTATGACTTCGCCGGCCCGGCCCGGCTCCGGCCGGTTTCAAACCTGGAGTACAGGTTGTTTTGTGGATTTGCCGTGCGCTTGGCATTCATAAAAATTGCAATGTCAATTTTCCTGGTATAGATCGGGCATTCTAGATTATAGCTAGTTTGGGCCATTGAGCAGTGCTGACGAACCATTTTAGAGCGATGCGCAGTCTATTTGCAATACTATACTTATAGCAGTTTTTTGCTTTCACTGTTTGCAATTCATGTGCTCTGAAGCAAATAAACTCATAAATGAATTTCCCGGGACCATTATCAATCGTAATTGAATATCCATCGCAGGGTGCCTGTTGATTCACACGAGCTGCTTCGTCATCCTGAACAGAATAACTCCGCCTGCATTATTCAGAGAGACAATGGCAACTGTGGACGACGGTTGTGACCTACCGGTAGTGACCGAAACCGATCCTCTCTTTCGTGGCGCCCTGTGTCCTCTCCTCGACAACATAATCAGAAGAAAATTTTGATGGCAAACTTTAGACTGTACATATCCGTTAAACTAAACAGCCAAAATTAGTATAATTGTTTTTTACAGTCTGAAATGAAAACATTCGTAAAAGCTGACGCTGTTTATCTGATATTAAAGAACTGTTGCGTCATCAATCATCGAATTCTGACGTCATCATTTTTAAGAGAAAATTGCGGATTTTTCTGTGAAACTTTTTTGTTAAATTTAAGGGATATTTTAGCTGTTTTTAACTGTGTACAGCTTACACAGAGCATAAACCAACCATAAGCACCTTAATCATCATGTACATCGCTGTGGGATTGGAGAACTGCCCACGTTACCGTATGCGATGGACATGTTAGTGGTTAACAAACTGGCTCCTCTTCCGACGAGATGGAATGAATGGTAAGTATTAATTTCAGTGCAATGATGTCTCACTCTTCGAATTCAAAACATCGATAACAACTGCAATGTTTTGACTTCTGAAAAGACACGAAAAAAGCGGCGGTCGAACGTACACTGTAAATCGCTGACTGACAATTGACAGCTGACTGCAATTGAATCTCATTATCCACAAAATCTATTTTGTCGGTCATATGATTGCCTTGTAGGAATGACAATTACAATACACCTACCATATCTGACCGAAAATCGACAAAAGAGGAACAGGGAGCCTAAAATTCTATTCAAACAAAATGAGGTAATTTATTAAAATTATAAATCCATGGTTTTTGCCACATCAATAATACAGAATACAGAAAAAGTCAACAATCAGCAATAGAAAAAATCAAAAAAATACAACAGTTCTTGTGTTTTTGTTTCGTTAATTTGCATACAAAGCATCTGTTTCGATGCGGTGAGAACCGTACACGATATCGCAGATCGCAGTATTGAGTGACCATCGTCGGGTTTTTTGTGTAAGTTTTTGTAGGATAATTGTCGGTCTACGGTTTACAGTGTAGTTGTAGGATCAAAAGTGCGCGAAAAAGAAGAAAAGAGAAGGAGGAAATTAGCAAAGAAATTTATGAAAAATTTCCAATTTCTCGGATACAAATATACATTAGTGATACAGAGCGCGTCGTTTTGGCTTTCGCTTTATCATGAGTAATTCAACTGACAAGTTAAGAAAATCGCCATCAGTAATTTGTGTAGCCTGTCAGAATCACGCGCGCATAAGTGAACGAAAGCCGAAGCGTCGTGCTCTGTACCACTGATGTAATTGCATCCGAGTAATTGAAAATTGTTCACAAATTTCTTTGCTAGTTTTAGCCGAACATGGAGAAATTCCTTCATGTCGCAAAAAGAAGAGGACCACGACATCCATTGCTAATAGCCGACATTCGTCACGATGAACTGAATCATTATGTCAATTGCTTCGGAGACGATAGGATATGTGGTGGAACCACAGAATTAGATTTATCTGCCCGCGCTTCGGTTTCCTAGAAAGGAAGAATCATATCTAACTTTAATATCGCTTGCTATTGGAAATGGCAGACAATGGGCCGGATGAATAAAAAGAAGTAAATGCTTTTACTTCCAATTTTAGAAGTAATTTCTTCAGTTCAGATGAATAAGGAAGTAGAAGTAAAAAGATTTTACTTCAATTTAAGAGCTTCTGCCTCTACGGCAAGCAAGTACTTCCTGAAAGAGTAATTACTTCACATCATTATGAATAAAGCTGATGCAATTGCTTCTAACTGAAGTAGTTACTTCCCAAAATTGAAGTCTCGTACCATGCATGCTTGTGATTGGAGTAAAGGCTCGCGTAATGATTTTTAGGTGTATATATTCGAGAAAATATTCAGCGGAATCACAATTGCGCAGCGATGGTGGAGTTCATGAACATTCGAAACGAGTCTAAGAGAAAGGAATACGTGACGAGGCGCAATCCACCGAGGAACGAAGCGGATTACCATCGCCTTTTCCGTTTCACATCAGAAAATGTAGAATTTCTGACAACTGCATTCCTTCAAGATTCCAGTGAAACAAGAGTGTCTCTGCTTTGTCTCCGAAACAACAAATGGAAGTGACTTTACTGTATTTATCTGACCCTGGCTTCCAACGTTCTGTGGGGTTTCAATTAGGTATCACTCAGAGCGCCGTTTCAAAAACTGTGAACAAAGATTTGAAGCAGATATCAGCCAAAGTGCACGACTGGATCAAATTCTCCTGCACAACAACTGAGGGCCAAGCAGCAATGGATCGATGGTTTCACGATTGTACACATGTGCGAATTGAAAAACCCGGTGACAAATTTGGAGACGAATTTGTAAACCGAAGGAATTTCCCATCTCTTAATATTCAAGCAACATGTGACCAAGAGTACATATTCACCAGTGTCGACTGTGGATGGCCTGGTTCTGTTCATGACAATAGAGTTTTCAAGAACTCCGATATATATCAACTTTTGATGAATACTAGTTATCCTGGTCTGTTACTTGGTGATGAGGGCTATGGTATAACACCTTTTCTTATGACACCCTTCCCAAATCCCTCTGATGAATCTCAAAAGCACTTCAATAAGTTTCATGCGAAAGGAAGAGTGGTCACTGAGCAAGCAGAACTTTCTTGTATTCGAATAATGTTTAATTCTGGTCACATTGATCCTTGTGATATCTCCACATCATTTAGATATCTATCCATGACTGCATTTTAAGATAGAAACATTACATTAATTATGATAACAGGTACCAGATGACTCTTATAATATATGAAATTATTCCATCGTGACGGGGGCTTATAGAAAAAGTGAACGTTAGAATTCCTAATTTACAGAGACTTAATCATACAAGTTTATGATATTTTTAATTATTTGTATTTCCTTACCTGATACTCGGGTAAAAACTGGATTTTCTTCAGAATCCATAAGCTTCAGAAATTGTTTTTCCCAATCGAGTAACTTGATTTTTCTATTACCCGTACTATTTCGGTCAGTCTTCTTCTTTATTCGGCTTTTCATATTCGCTATCTTTTTGAGGATTGCTTTGCAGTCATAACGTTTCCCCGTCTTCTTATGCACCTCCTCAACTGCGATTTTTGTGGCTTCGACTTTCTTCAATTTCATTTCTGGCAATTGCCTTTTTGAAAGCAAGATCTTATAATACTTTATCACATTTACTAAAACAATCATCTCCGTACTACATTCAAGGGACTCCGGATCTTCGTTTTCTTCATTTTCACTGTCTTCGATATCATTTATGTCGCAGTACAGTTTGTTTGTTGGCAGAGACATGTTGAAATACTGAACACTGAAATTGTACTTGCATATGATACAGTAGTCCTGCGTCATATCAGGTGAAAATGACCTTGATTCACGTACAACTACATTGGTTGATATTTCGGAAGATAACGTCACTCGGCTTGCTTATGCTTTTATATGACGTCAAAGGAAATGAAATTTCCTTCAAGGCGAGAGCGATTGCTTTCAAGTAAAAGTAAACGATTATTCATCAGAATTCGAGCAAGAACTTTTACTCTAAAGCAACTACTTCGACCTTTAACTTTTACTTGCAAGTAAGTTCTTGAAGTATTTACTTCTTTTTATTCATCCGGCCCTGTCAGCAGAGGACACCAGAGCCAGTGAGAGATGCGTGCGTGCTGTGATATCACTTCGCACACACCAAAATACATATCGCATTCGATTCAGTGTATGCACTATACAGTGAGCAATGCCGAGGACAGGATGTGAAATCATCAAGTGAACTAATTTTCGTACGCCTGCTACTTTCATTAATAATGACCGGAAAGGCCAACATTATTGGGAAAACTTGTGCGCAATGATCTGAATTCTTCGAATCTGAAGGAATTTTGGCAATCGAAGCACTTTGCTGGAGCTGACATTAATCCGCAAGCGACGCACGACTTTTTTCCTATCTCTGTAAGGTATTAGGAATTCCTTTTTGCCAACTTAATAGGTTTCTCGATGTGCCATCAATTTCGTATTAGTCACACTTCTAGCAAACCGAAGCAGATAAATAAAATATCTAATTCTGTGGGTAGAACAAATTCTGGGTCTTAATCACGAACATGCATTACATGGGAAAAGTACATTTGTGTGTCTCGAAACAAACTTTTATTTGACTGCTCGACCGGCCCTCTATTGCGCAAACTAATTTCTAAAAGATGTGACGTTCATCTAATCCAACTTTCCTATAGGAAATGGAGTAGGATTTGGCATGTTCGGATCCTGTCTTGAGATCCTGACAAAAAATGTATCCACCAATCCACCATGGAGGGGGATGAGACGCTTGCCTTTTCATCGATAGATAGACACAATTGTGAATACTACTCTACACGCGCTTAAATTTGTTGCGATCGTTGAGTTGACTCAAAATACACAAGTATGTCTTTCTTAAAACACCATTATATTATGTGTTTAAGAATTTTTCAGATATATTACACGAAATTAGGGATTCCAACCCCGAGATTGGAGGGTAAAAATCCCAGGATTTGGAAATTAACAAAATAGCTGTTTTTCGTCAAAAGTAAAACAAATTGGCGAAGATAAGACTACCAGAGATCCATACACGATAGGCTTTTCACACTTCAATGTAATCGTCAATTTTGCGTTTTTAATAATCCATTGATGAGGCTTTTTAAGTAAAGAACTTTAGTTTGAGCTTGTCATTTGCCAGGGCTAACAATATTTGAAAGCATGACCAATTTGAAGATGAGCATTGGCGAAGTTGGCTTACAAAATTGCTCACTAGACCATGGTTTTGCTCATATTTTTGGCCCATGATTACCTCAAGCTCGGGATTAATAATTTGTTCAGGAAGAATTATTCTCATTTTACCACAGTTGAAATTTACAGCATAAGCTTAGCTCACAGTAAGAAAGCATATAAAAGATTCTACAATCCCGTAATCCCCATCTTGGGATTTTGGAATCTCCATGTGCTAGTGCAATGCATTGAGGAAATAGTTGTGATTTTGATTATCTTGCTATTTTATATGTAGCTGCAGCTGCTATGCTTGTATTTTGTCAATCTCGATCCTGGGTCAGGGCTTGTTATCCCGAATCCCGATATCAAGAAAAGTCGGGATTTTGTAGGCATTCTACCAATCCCGAATCTCAGGAAATTGCAGATTGCAAGTGCAAAAATCAGCAATTCGCAACTGCTCCCTGTTACTCACTCTCAAGGTTATCGTTATCAATTTGTGCATAAAGCGGAATAGACTTCAAGTACACTTGTCAATTGTGATTTTCTTGTGCCTTTGGCAATCATGACTCTCTGTGTTCACACATTCCGGTATCCCTTATTATCAACACACATTTGTTTTGTCATAGCATATTTATTATTCCACTCAATCACGGGATCCCGTGACCGAGATTTTCCGGGATTGTGGAATCTCTACCGTGCATGTACATGTGATCAGAAAACACAGAGGGTGTAAGGTATATAATCACACATAGGCCTACAAGTATGCTGACACAACTGTGATATAAGCTTATTAGCTACAATATTCAATTAGTAATTCAAAGAAAGAAATCGAAAAGCATCCGAAAATTTATTCGGTTTCTATTAGCGAAGTATAGAGCATCTGTGAACTACTACCAAAATGACAAAAAATTAACAAATTAATCCTGGGATATCGGGCAAACCCACGGAATCCCGGGATTTCAATCCCTACCGGCATCCTATGCTATTTACATATATACATATATATATATATATATATATATATATATATATATATATATATATATATATATATATATATATATATATATATATATATACACATATATATATATGCCTTGTAAAAGGATATTTACGATTCTACTCAATCCCAATTGAGAGAGTAGCTCAAGCAGTCCTCCATCATGTTTCTGGGTACAACGGATAATAAAATGCGGTGCTGACTTGTAATTCTGTTGTGAATCTGTCATGAATTCAGGATACCTTCATTGCTTTTAACTAAGCTATGACATCTTCGTCAAACTCCATCTGTAGACTAAGTATGAAATTGCTTTTAGAAATGAAATTATTTTTCACAGACAATGATTGAAAGTGCGCAGCAGTACACGGGTAAATCCACTGAAAACGCCCACTTTTTGATCAAATTTTGTCTTTGACATTTTGGGTCTCAAATATTTTTATAAAATTGCTATTGAGCGAATTTCACGAAATCATAATGAAAAGCACAACAACTCAACTTATTTAAATGTAGAACCAGTTTTCTGTATTGCGTCGGTTAAGGGACATCACGCGTCGGTTATAAGGGACAAATAATATCAAAGACACATTCATTCATAGCTCATGCAAAAACAGAAATTCTTTATATGGATAAAAAAATGCTCAGGATGTATTCTTCGGATCAAGAACTATGCGCCTAAACTATTTGTAAGGAGCAGTACCTTAATATTTGCTTTGCTTTTAAGCGGACAAAAGCTGTTGTTCTAATTTTGGACAGGTATTTTGCTGTATTTTCCATTTTCCCGCTGTCCTATATCTATGGAATGCCAAAAATACAATTATTTCCTCTTGATTTAGATACCTAGGAGCATGCAGTTCATTGCAAAATCAAGTCTGAATTCGATCCCCATACATTATCTGGTCCAGTTTGCAAAGACAAGAAAGTGGGCGTTTTCAGTGGATTTACCCACACACTAGATATAGGTTTGCAGTATTGTTCCAACCATAAGTTGTAACGACCTATGGTAGACTATAAATTGAGAGAAAGGATGACTGGTTCGATACTCATTGAATACGTGTAGACAGTAAGTATGTATGTCACAGTCCTTTTGCTTCTCTACTAGAGACTCATACACTGCTAATGCTACCCAAATAATGCAGTTAGGGCTACATAGCATTATTATGCCATGCATCATGCCCTTCATCATTGATCCTCTATGTTCCATTACTGCTTAGCACTATTTTTTCTATAGTGAATATTCAATACCCAGAGTCAGATTCATCAAAAAATGATGCTGTAGAGAGATTGTTGAGTGTTCTATCCATTCAAGTCGCATTGACGAGTCACTGCAGTATGAACTGGTTAAAATTGGTCAAGTCAGTGGACATTTTCACATCTTCGATAACGACTATTTGTCACAAAGCAGGATGACAAGAAACTCTAAAATAGATCAATGCAGCGGAACTTGATGAAAAATTCCTTGTCATTCTGTAGTTTTACTTTTAGCCTGTGCTTTCCCAACTTTTTCTAATCAAACATTTTCCCATAGGTCATTCAATTTTATTTGCAAAATTTTACATTCGCCAACCGTTCGCATTTGGAAACGTCTGAGATTTTCGTAAATAAGAATTAAGAGATAATTTTATAGAAGAGAAGTGAACAAGATTACCAATAGGATTCAGAAATTTTTATTTGAACAGCTAAATCATGAACACATCACTATCTTGCCAAAGAAGTACTTGAAGACGCTCTTGTGAGACAGAGTATAGCTGAAATACAAAAGTTCGTTCATGATCATATTTAACTACTGCAACGCAATGCGATTCTGCAAATACGTAAGGAATAACATTTTCAATGTTATCAGCCTCGAAATATGTAGGCGAAGAAAACATCAATTTTAAATTTATCTGCACATACTTGAACTTTCCAATCACTAAAATATAAAAATTGTTCTATAAATAATATTTTAAACTTCCTTAAATAATAATTATAGCAAACACCTTTCCCAGGCAGTCGCCTCAAAAATCCCAGTCAAAGAAAATGTTGGCTAGCTGGATCAAGCATTTCAAGCAGCCAAGATGGGAATGGTGTGAACAGCTAATTGTGATTGTGAGAACTCAGAACTTGAATAAATAATTCAGAAGTCCCTTGAATATGTCAGACCACAGATTAAATCAGTCAGTAAAGGAAAACTGTCAATCAAGATTGTAATGAAGACATTGCATGATTGACGTGGCGCGCTAAGACATACTCTACTGGTTTGGTTAAGGTGTGGCCGGAGCTGTAAACAGGAAATATTATTTCAATGTAAATAACCGTGTAATTTACATCCACAGAATGAAATATTTTGTTTATCTGCTTCGGTTTGCTAGAAGTGTGATTAATACGAAATTGATGGCGCATCGAGGAACCTATTAAGTGGGCAGAAAGGAATTCCTAATACCTTACAGAGATAGGAAAAAAAGTCGTGCGTCGCTTGCGGATTAATGTCAGCTCCAGCAAAGTGCTTCGATTGCCAAAATTCCTTCAGATTCGAAGAATTCAGATCATTGCGCACAAGTTTTCCCAATAATGTTGGCCCTTCCGATCATTATTTAAAAAAGTAGCAGGCGTACGAAAATTAGTTCACTTGATGATTTCACATCCTGTCCTCGGCATTTCTCACTGCATAGTGCAAACACTGAATCGAATGTTAGCCAGGCATCGATGTGTGTTTCGGTGTGTGCGAAGTGATATCACAACACGCACGCACCTCTCACTGATTCTGGTGTCCTCTGCTGACAGCTTATTGTTTGCCATTTCCAATAGCAAGCGATACACGAATTATCCATTCGAGAAGGAGCAAGTTGTCTAATTCTGTGATATGCCATTTCGATATTATGGTTAGATATGATTCTTCCTTTCTAGGAAACCGAAGCGCGCAGATGAATCTAATTCTGTGTTTACATCTTTCCAATCTGACTTTTCCGTCGGAGACAGGAAACGTGTTATAGTCAGTTGCATGATTGTAATTGTAATTTATCATCACGAAGGAATCTGTATGAAAGAGTCCGTACCGAACTGGCACTGGTAAAATTAGGCTTATGATCAAATCAGCTACCTTTTACTATCCTACATGCTTATTCGTTAATATTCAAAAATTCGTTTATATTTATCGATTAGCTTTTTGCATTTGTCATGATGATGACAGATGCAATTGGTTTAAAAACCATATTCCACACATGCTTTTAAGGCAAGTCACATTTCTTCAGAGATTCGCTCTGAGATGCCATAGAGCAGATTTACATGGGCCGCTGAAACTTGTTTTTCACAATTGAGATCAAATCAAGTGAACTGTCAATTGTCTGTCGACATTACATGGCGATTAGGCTGCAAGTGCTCCCTTTCACACATAAAAAAGTGCCTCTTGTTTTCGATTTATTTCGCTGGCTGGTCAACTCAAGAAGCTGATGTAAAATGTTGAAAGCACTTTGATCTTTTTCGTCTTAAAGCATTCGAAAAACTTGTTTTTAAATCCGCATTGCGTCAAACCGGTTTCAACTCTGATCAACAATGATCCCTGAAATGCATTTTTGATAGTCGCATTATACACTCACTGCATGAAGCAGAGTGAAAAGACAATAACCTTATCTGTCGTATGCCAAAGCATTATTTGCTCTATTTCCAATAACTATAATTTGATAAGTCACATTGCTAATCGACTGTTATTATGCTGCTTATTCTGATTAGCTTATTTTCAATAAATCTCTCCTTAATTTATTATCTCTCATGCGTGCAGTAGGGCCTATGTCTTCAATAGCGGTCCATCAATATTCTATCCCTAGCTATTCCATCAATAGCGGTCCAGACTTCATAGCCCTGTTATTGGCACTGTTTAAATCGATATAAAGCTAAAACGCAGCCGATTTTTGTGAAATAAATTGCTGGTACATCTGTTTTAGTTATTTTTCGTTTGCGTCATTATGTTATCAAATGATAAGGAATGCTAACCCCCTAACCAAGCTTCGATGAACGAAACGCTCGATCGAAAGCTTGCTTTTAGCGGAACTGGCCGAAATATCAACCTTTTAAGATAAAAGCTGAAAATTCCATTGCAAGACAACATGAGCGGATGAGATCTTGTTGCTTCAGGGTGTGCTTAATAATTCCTTTACAGTTGGGCAAAATATGCCATTTGACGTTTTTATCAATTCAGACAGTGCCACAACCAACACTGTTATCATGACTACAGATAAAGTTTATTCTGCTGCTCAAAATCTTTTGGCAACTGCTCCGATTGAGCCAATAGCTGGCGATGACTGGAAGACAGACATGTCTATCGACAATGTGTGTGTGATCAACCAGGATAAATTAGTGTTCTGATGGCGATGACTGCATTCCCTCAATAAGGTAGATTCGGCATTATAGCTGCACCATTGACTGACATTTTCCAAGCAAGGCTGGACCTTGGACCTTGGGTGACCTTGGGTGCTCTACCCAAGGTTCCAAAAGCTTGGGTAGTGAAAATAAGCTTGGCGCAAATTTTAAACATTGTTATAGGCTAATTTTTCACTAAGCTTATAATATGCGACCAATCATTTGAAGAAAGCAGAAATAATATTTTTTGAAGTTCCAATGAAGCTTCCAGCACAAATGGGTGCCTCGGAATTTAGTCTGCCCAAACGCTCGCACTTTCTGCTTTTTTAGCGTCTGTGGCCGGTAACCTTTCCTTGAATATCAAACTTTTGAAGGAAAATTCGAGCTTCCACAGGATTTTGAAGTTTCAAATGCCACTGCTGAGTGGACAGCAATCACTGATGAAAACTTGCCTTCAAACAAGACCAGCCGAAGAGAATGGATCAACCCATCTAATTCGCGAGCTGTGTCTTCACTGTTGTCTTCTACCAACCCAACGGTCGAAAGCGATTTTAACTTATCTCCAAGGCGGTACTGCCAGTGGATATTCGCTTTCCCGATTTCTGGATGTGGATCATTACAATATTGCGTGCCATGTTCAACGAACAATCCAACTCGCTCTAAAGTAAATCATCATTCCTCCCATCATGGAGCCAACGGGCCGGGCAAGCAACGGTAAGCGTGTTGATGACATGTCACTGACGCTTTGGCCACATGGCCGAAAATTTCAACAGTTGCGGATCCAGTAGCTTTAGAACCCAGCCATATTTACGTAGACAAGTTTACTATACACAAGTTACGCAAGCTACAAAATTGTTTGAGGTGTGTCACAGAAGAAGCGGAGAAAAAGAAACGCAATAGATATGAAAGTTGTGGGTGACTTTCACACCTGTTTTTACTTATTTATATCCATTTTTACTTTTAGTGCACTATGAATGCACTTTAATCAGATTTCATCACAATGCAGAAATCAGCTATAATCAAATTTCTCATTTAGTCCTGATGTCGATGCGATGTGTGGTTAACAAAAGTTATCACTATGATAAAAACATGCTACTGACAAAATAAAGTTAATTAAGAGAAATATTGAGTGGGGCTAACACATTAATGAGTGTTTTGAGGAGATGAAATAAAAACAGTTTTGGATAGATAAATTAAAGATAAATAAATATAAGCAAACATCAATTATTTGTCAGTTTTTAGTCGTCATCACCCACTCCCAGTAAAATGCATAAATGAATGTTAAAATTATCGAAATATGTTGATGGTTGAGCGAATTATGGTTAAAGAGGGAATTGGAATTTGTCTCTAGGATTCCCCTTGGAATATTGTAAATTAGTTACTCTGGCACATGCACGCATTAAAATCAACGTGCCAGGAAAGCATTGCATATTCACTGGAGGTATTCAGTCATTTAGAGAGAGAGCGGTCTCATTAAGAGACATGAATGACATTGACCCGGTATAGCTTCGTACAGCTCACAAATAGCTTTATCGTATCTGTCCTTGCAAGTTTGATCCTGTCAAAATACGTAGTCTACTACGTGGAAAAATCATGGACGTTAACGCATCATTAAGTCGAAAAATAGAGAATTAAGTAATTCGTTTGATTGACCCCATTCTCATTGATGAAAAATGTCATATACGAAAGTATATCCTATAAGTCCTCTTATATAGAGGATACATGTAGTCTCAATGATTTGTTTAATACATGCATAATCTGTTCTACGTTTGCTATGTGTATCTAAAGAAAATACTGTTAGAGTCAATAAGCTACGACCTATTTGTCAAACTAACTTGTGATGACTAACTTTGATTGTACGCGTATATGTAATGGATCCTGATGTATTCCTATCATTTTAATGATAAAAAAATTGCTGATAATTTAGAATTTCGGCATATTTGCAACGATATGCATCTAAATATACGACTATTTAAGTCTAGAGCTATTCCATTATTGAAAAATGCTCGTTTAAGAAATCCAACTTAACCGACTTACGCTCAAGGATTGTGAAATCCATAATAGATTCGGGAGTCGAGTCTCTATTTCAGACAATTGGAGATGACATATGCAAATTGAAAATAGATGCGGTAAACGTGGTCAACAAGCGTTTTTGTGTTTTAACTTTGAGGAGCCTTCGACCATATTTATGTTGATGACTTACATTTACATGTACAGTAGGGAGCATTTTATTATGGACACAAATGAAAATACTAGATTTTCATACAACATACCGTCTAACTTTTCTCTTTGTGTTATGTGAGTGTTCTACACTATTAAATATCTGACGCATACAAAGTACGATATATGTTGTATCTAAAAATTACATTGCAATTATGTTGAATCCGCCAGCTGTTGATATTGGAACATAGGAGAATAAGTATTTTTTTGTCGAATTTCATCGAAAAACAAATGTTTTCTGATTCAAAGATAAAACAAAGATATTCGACACATTTGAAGTATTTATCTTCAAAAAAATCATGGAAGCAACAGCTCATAAAAAGAGAATCATAACATCATCCAACATTAGCAAGAACTTAAACGCATTATTTGGCGTTTTGAGATGAGGAAACTTGCTTTCTTTTGAATTCACTTCATTTAGCTTCGTCTAGAATGGAGATAGCGATGCTTAGTTGCTACTTTTCACCAATTTCTGTGTCGCTGTTTACATAGCTTTTACGACATTTGCTGATTCTCAGGAAGTTGTTTTTGTTAAAGGTGACTGGGAGAGCTTCGTTAGCTTTTTGGAGAGAGTTGAATAATTTGTCATGCGTCGTCATGTTTGTTTTTACCTAAGTCGTCAATTATTTAATGTTGTGTCGCAGTTTTCGCGTCAAATGCAAACTGTGTTGCTAGTTAATTAATTAAACGGTCATTTTACGATTTTAGACTTATTGACTTGCACTTCAAATTGAATAACTAAAGGGGGTGTCACACGGGCAAACTTATCGTCCGATAAGTTTGCCAATAAGTTTGCTAGGGGTGTCACACGAGCAAACTTGTTGGCAAACTTATCGTAAGTTTACTGAAACCGCCGATCTAACTACAGTCCGTTTCATAAAAAGTGGATCATCCTAAAATTTGACTAAATAAAACATAAGTATGATACAGAAAGCATTTTTCATATTATTTCATGGCCCATAATATATTTAAATGTCCTACTATTATTGTCAATGACATTACCAATTCGTCTAGGCTTTGATTTGATGATATCGTTGATTTTTGACTGATCTAATTTTCTCCACTCTCTTTTTAACAGTGACGTAAGTTGTGGTACGCCATCTGTAGGTAGCAGTGAACGACGAACGTTACGTTTTAGAATACTCCATACATTTTCTATGGGATTCAGATCAGGAGAACAAGCTGGCCAAGATAATGTCCTAAGCCCTAATTGAGACTTGCATAAGTTGACTCTACTACTCCTGTGACACGTAGCATTATCATCCATAAATAACCAAGTCGATGGATCACCAAGTTGATCTGTCATTTGGCCAGTGTTCATTCGTAAAACATTCGCATAGCGTGCAGAATTCATGGTTACTTGCTGTATGTGAAGTTCAGAGCGGTCATTGGTCCAAATGCCAGCCGAAATCAATAGAGTCGCACCACCTTGTACCCGGGCACGATGTAAATGTCTCGGAATTTCCTGATCAGATTTTATCCATAATCTCAATCAACCATCCCTATCCTTCAGACGGACTGATGCCTCATCAGACCAGACAACCCGATCCCATTGATTCCGCCAGTGACAATGACTCATTGCCCATCTGAGACGTCTTTTTGTATGCTGATCTGATAATTCGATCTGAGCGGGCCTCTTACAGCTCTTGAAATTCGACTCAATAAGTCTTCTACGAATAGTGGACTTAGAAATAGACGAGTCTAGTGCAGCCATCTCATTTAACGAGAGACTTGGATCAACTTTAACAAATCTCAAAATTAAGCGGTCTCTACGTTTGCATGCTTTGCGTGGATGGCTAGAGCCCTCTTTACGACAGAGTCGAAAATCATCATTATGCCATGGGTGCACATTTGTGTAAGGGACATTTAGTCGCTTGCTTGTAGCTCGCAAAGAAAGCCCTAGTTCTAGCAAGGCTGACACTTTGCCTTTTGTGAATGCGATCTCGTTATTGTTCACTTGTGCTTTGTATTGTTTTCAACCGGTAAGAGATAGATTTCTAGCTGAAAGCAATCAGGAGTGCTGCCAACACCACCGCAACGAAGTCAGGAAGCTATGGAACATGAAGTCCAGTTAATCACATGTAGCAGTTACATTATTGTTGATGAATAATGGTGCTATACTGGCTCTGATTGACCGATTTTCTTTATTTTTGTTTTGCTTGATAGCTTTTGGCTTGTAGAACAACATATTACATAACAAAGGAAACAAATGAAATTTCATAAGAGTGAGGTATGATTTTGTGTAACATTGCTAAATGAAGATCAAATTATCTACTACTTTTTTATCTATAACAGGAAAACAACTCAATATTCATGCTTGAGATTTCCAACAATGATATTAGTAAGCACAATTGACATATCTTCCAAATTTCAGAGAAATTCGTTCAAGTTTTGCGGAGTTAGACAAAGTTGAAGTTAAGCCGATGTTTAAGGGTGATCCATTTTTTATGAAACAATCTGTATTATGTACTGAATACATTGTACTTGAATTTAGAAATTAAACACTAAAACATGCACTTAATAACTAAGTAAATTTACATATTGCATATAGGAAACTCGGAACACCGTTACCATAATCTAGAAAATCGGTTTGTAAACAAACCAAAGGAAAAGCGAATTATTATTCCAGAAACGATGATCTATTCAAAATTCATTGGATCGCTTGATCTTGCCAGGAAACTCTTCCATTACCATTGAAATATGTGCAGAAATGTTCTCGTACATCTTTTGCGACAGTAGAAGGATTTCGACTATATGATGAATGTCATTCACGTATGCCTCCTCTCAGGCTATCATGAAAAGAGCCTCGAGTAATTTCGCACGTGTCACTGTTCTCACAATCAATTGATGTCGAAGTTATATATGCTATGTTCTTTCGTCGCAAAAAATTGTGCAAAGTACAGCATGCGAGAACAATTTTTTCAACTTTCTGTGGATCCAAAATAATAGGAGCTCTGAAAATTTGAAATCGAGACACAAGTATGCCAAAAGCATTTTCAACACCTCGTCTGGCTCTTGAGAGGCGATAATTACAGATACGTCGGTTTTTAGGAATGTCTTTTAAATTGTAAGGCTTCATTATATTCTCAGTCAAACTGAAAGCATCATCAGCGACGAATACATATGGGAATGATTCCTCCATCTCTGGGGTCAGGGGTGACGGCGTAGGCAGGTTCAAATCACCCTTTTCAAGAAGTCTGCAGAAATCAGTTTTCGCAAATACACCTCCATCAGATACTCTTCCGTTTGTTCCGATATCCACATAAATGAATTCATATGTAGCATTAACCAAACCTAGCAAGACGATGCTCTTCGTCCCTTTGTAGTTGTAGTAGTAAGAGCCGGATTCCTTTGGAGGCAAAATGACCACATGTTTGCCATCAAGAGCTCCTAAACAATGTGGAAAATTCCATCTGTCGAAGAATTCACGGGAAATTGATAACCATTCTTCTGAGGTAGCAGGAGTCTACAACGGAATTCATGGTAATGAAGTTTCAACTAAAGTGTTAAAATATATGCTCTGCACAACATTTTACACACAATACATTATACTCCTTGCCCATTGTACGTATACATTATACATTATTAGTGAAGTGAAGCATATATTCATAAATCAAAATTTGTATGAGATTTAGTCGTATTAATGAGTCTTACTTCATTAGTCTTATTTATCTTAAAAAGATTATACTTTCTTTCCAAATAAACGCCTTATTTGTTTACTTATTAAGACAATTAGTTCTTTCTCATTTGAGGACGAGGTCAATTGCTATCTTTTTTCCTAGAAGATTGTAACCCAAACCCCGTTGGAATAAGTATTGATTTTTTTCTGATCATACATCCATGGAAATCAGTTTTCAAAAAGTCCAAATTCAGAATGGATGATATTGTAAAAACGCTCTTTTGTTCATTCACGTTTTGAAACCGTAAGTGGATTACGCAGTATGACAAACGCATAATAACTGATTCAGCATACAAAGGTGACCGATGATTTTTTTTCAGATAAAAGAGGTGCAACTGGAAGAGAACGATGAAAATATCTCGTACGCAACTCCGACAACACCCACCGCATCTTCGACAACAAGTATTGCATCCTCAAAATCACCTACGACATCTTCCAATATATCTGCTAAATATTCCAATACACCACTAATTTCTAGGAGAAAAATGAGGAAGCGAAATCCTCTGGACGAACTTTTAACTTTAGCAGAGAAACATCTGAAACAGGAAGATGATGCTGATAGTGCTTTTGGACAGTACGTTGCGGCAGGTATGAAAGAAATGACAGACAAGAAGCAAAAATTTTTAGCAGAGAAACTTATTACGGATATTTTATTTAAAGGTCGCAGTGGCGAGTTGGATGACAACTCATTCATTTCCAAGAAAATCTACATGGCCATGTTGGAAGAACACAATGAATGATTTGCTGTAATTGTCATTCAACAGTATGATATACAAGTACATGTAATTGTAAAAACATGTATGACGAAGGAATGAATGAAGTTTTTATAAAAAGAGTTAATTCACGACTTTGCGTTTTTCTTATCCTTAATTATTTAAATATCTTATTGAATTATTTAATTTCTAAAAGAAATAAAAACGAATATATTGATATTCTGAACGTTTCGCTCATATTCGTAAGAGCATTATCAACAGACAAATGTGTATAATTAACTCATAGAACAAATCCTGGTAATATTATAATATAAAATATAAAATTCTATGTCACTATGAGTTAATTATACACATAAGTCTGTTGATAATGCTCTTAAGAACATGAGCGAAACGTTCAGAGTATCAACATATTCGTTTTTATTTCTTTTAAAAATATCACATAAAAGTTTATTTTTCAAATTATTTGATTATACTAAAAATCTTACAACAAACAATGTCAGTCAGCTTACCTTCAAATAATCCATTCTTAATGATTCGTAAATGGCCTCGCATGTTTCGGGAATGATTTTCGATAATGCAGTTCTGGAAATTCTAGTCGAATACTGCATGTCCGTATAAGACCTTCCAGTGGCTAAAAATCTCAATGTAGCGCTCAACCTCTCCTCAGGCGTAATGGAGGGACGCATATTTGTATCTTCCCGTACCAATTTCGTCCGAATTAAATTTAGTAACTCCTCAAAAGTAGGTTTATCCATTCTGAGATAGTTCAAAAAATCGGCATTATCCTCCATGTGCAGCTCTCTCAGAAGAGTAAAATGCGATTGTCTGTCACGTTTCATCAACCATTTCCGACTCCACTTCCTTTTCTGGTTCTTCTTCGCAGCAGCAACAATGGCTATTGAGGCCCACAATTGTTTCTTTCGGAACGAAGACATGATTATACTATCTAACACACTCTAACTTCAAAGTGGAGTCACAGTTCGTCTGATCAACAGCATTTTCTCTGACTTTCCCACTGTATTTCACAAAGCAAGAAAATGCTATTCTTAGAGTTACATAATCGATGAAATTTGACAACAAGTTTGCTCGTGTGACAGGGTATATTTTCATCAAACTTATTTGAGCAAACTTATTGGAAAACTTATCGGACGATAAGTTTGCCCGTGTGACACCCCCTTAACAAAAAACTGCACCGCTTTCGCAGTTATTGTTTAGAATGCAGCTGTGTTGTAATCTGTTTTGTTTCAAATATATTTGTGCTAAGTCATGTACTAATATGGCTCAAAAAATCTTTGCAAGGACATACAGATGCTAGAAATAAGCATTCAAATCCAATACAATCTTTACAGTTCATCTAATTTATTCAGGACAAAATTTCACAATCAAAGAACTTCAAATTAACTTAAAATGTTAAGATGTTTCGATGATTCTTACCTTTTATTGATATTTATTCGTCCTTACATTCATAAGTAGTAACATGTAAGCATTTCCTTGTGACACTTGTACATTTTTTCGACATACTTTCTTTCACAACATGGTGACATTTGGTTTTAACTTACCCTCAACTTTTACGGTGTAAACCAGCAATTATATTTCACATGGAGAGATGTAGTCAGTCTTGAATACATGTTCAGTTTGTATACTTCGCATGATTAAGACAACAGACAACAATCGAAAGCTAGTGAAAATCCAACTGCTTTATGAGAACAAGCGGTGTCTTTCCGAAAATATAGTTAATTTGTCTTATTAAAATGAAATGCCTATTTCGAATAAACACGATTTCTTCAATCTGCAGTTCGGAACAACTCGACGTCGAAGCTTGTTTTTTCATGCTACAGCGGTCCTGACGAGGAGTAATGTGGTTGAATCATGTCATGACATCCGGAATCTGTATTAGTGTCTCGCTTTCTTCTAAAATTTACCGAATACATAACATCTTCTTTTCTATCCCCATATTCTTTTGCTAACGTCCCAATTATAATTTTCTTCATAAATTAATTCAAGGTGCACAAAAGAATAATTAACAGGCCTTTATTGTTGAGATTGCCTGAGTCTAGACATAAGATAACTACAGTCTACTGTTTACTAACTTATACATACAATACGTAAGCAGCGCCTCACAATGACGTTTTCTTCATTCATCCCGTTGATTGTATCAAACAGGGCATGTTAGTAGCACACCTTCAGTGCAGTCAGGTCGCGCCTTTTCTTCATTATACAAGTTTATTTCCGACATGGATGAAGCTCTGAATCAACACGCAAGGTGTAAGTTCACGAAATCGCCAGGACTCATGATGTATTCAAGTGAGCCAGACAGTGAACTAAACGATGCTATTCAGCGAAGTTTTATGATTTTGTCAAGGTCAGATATAAAAAAAGGTCAGCAACGGTTGTGATAAATTAAATTTAGGACTTTAAGTGCTCTTTTGGTAACTGAAATCATGATCAAACTAAACTTTCAACAAATCAACAAATGCTGGGACTTTCGGTGGAAGTATGACAGCAATGGGGAGCACATACTCATAGACGGGGATGGACAATAAAATAGACCGAATTAGCATAAAAATGGACCGATTCAACAACCAATTTTAGCCAGGCCAGTGACACGATCAGGTTCTTGATAGAAAATATTAATCATATTAGATAAGCTGCGTCATAAAACTATAACATTACTACAGTAAAAAACCCTCAATACCAATCACATACGAAGGATGCATACCAAAATATTTTTGTGGTATATTTCTGCATCTATTTGTATGCTTTTCGCATGTTATTTCAGGTGTGGTATGCTTTACATACTAAAGCCATACAGCACGATGTTAAAAGAAAGCACCAATGATGTCTAAAATATATTGATTTAAGACCTTTTGTCAATAAAGATCACAGTTATGTTGCATGGTACTTACTACTGTCTTGTAAGTAGTTAGATAATGACATTCAAGAGTCAAACCTACAATACTGAATTCGATTTTAATACATATAAGTCAAAGGCATTTCATAAATAATCAGTAAACACTCAACCATCATTAATTATGCATTATGTAATTTTGAAATTAAGCATTTTATCAATCCGAAATAAAAACACATTATAATTCATGAACACAAAAATAGTTGTTTGAGATATATAAGTCAACATGGTTGCACGAAAGATATCATTTGAATGAATTGACGTTAATCAACTTGGTTCATAAAGTAGAGCTAACCAAGCGTCCTGTGTGTTTATGTTACTAGGCATGTAGCAACGACGGCATACTCGTAGAGCATGAAATTCACAATAAATCAAATCCAGTTAAATGCCACACTATCACAAAGAAATATTCACGACTGTTGTTACAGAAAAAAGTTATTTGACAGTAGTATGTAATATTATATATATATACTGTATATATATATATTTGCTATGTGACTTAAGACTTTACACACGAGAGATGTACGAATGAGGACGAATCGGGTCTCGCATACAAAACACACCAACAACTCGTATTTCATTGTAAAACAGCCAATCACAGATAGAATAGTTCGTATCGCTACATACCAATCACATACGAAAGTAAGTGAGATTTCGCATGAAAACACACACCAGATCTCTGTAAGCATACAAGAATCTCGTATCAACTGTTAGTTTCAAATTGTATGTGAATTTGGTATATGTTTGTACGTAATTTTCCAGCGATTTACAGTGTAGGCTAAGTCGCGACAAAACGACTGTGTATACATACATGTAATTAATCAATTTTTATTTATGGATACCCAAAGGCATGACGCGGACTGATATACACCCGCTTGTTTTCTTGCATGGAAAGCTTTACGCATACAATATAACGCAGAGATCAAAAGTAAAAAGCAATAAATTTAGACAATTCATGGTGCTGAAAAACGGATGCAACTTCATTCGCTTTCTGTCTGATTGTAAAATAGCAATTGAAACACGATAATCGACTTTTTACAATCTCGTTAATCATCAAAAAATAACAACAGTTTCGCACTTATATATTAGGCCTAGACCTGCAACAATCTTCTGACTTTGGGCATATTTGACCATTTTTCCTCAAGGTCATCAATCCGTGAGATATTTATTAATGGAAAGTATCTGCAGATCTTTTGTTTTCATTTATAACTGAACGAAGGTATGTCTTGGTGAGCTTCAACTTAGAAAAAATGCGCTCACTCGAAGTAATGGGGATGGTCTGCAGCTGAACCGTGCTGCAACATGTTGGCGTCCAGCTTTGGAGACCGACTGACTCATTTTCCTCGAGACCGGGTGTGCGGTTGCTCCACCTCACTCATACACCTTTAATTTCCGCACCTGCTTGTCTCACACTGAAAAATGTCTAAAATGTAGTTTCTTTCCACCATAGTTTCTTGCGAAATGATTTGCTGAGAGCATGTACATGCACAGGCTGTCATTTCAATTCCCTGAAAGTTGCTTTTTACTATTAGTGCTTTAATTTGAAAATTGTTATTGACATGCAGCAATGCATGTTGAAGCATCAACGAGCATTCGATGAAATTCCTTGTAGACAATTTGCGATGCATATTCGTGCTTGTTTGCGTATTTGGATAATCTTTAAAATGTCTTGAATATAATTCTGATAGCTTCAAAGATTGTAGCTCATTTTTCTCTAACTCATTGAATTGTCATCGATCACTGCCGCTTAGATTATCCTAATGCTTCTTCACATTTTGATTCCCAGCTCGCTAATTCCTCCAATTGATCAATTAATCTGATAAATTGACAACTTTCAATAACATGCTTTCGAGAATCCTTGCTTTTGTAGTCTATAGCTACATTTATCAACGACAGGTATTGCTTTAATAATTCCTGTAAATCGGCATCGACCGAATTTCTTCATAAGGAGTCGCTTTTGACTATCTGACAATCGATTGATGGACAATAAGAACGTTTATTCATTTCAGCAAATGGTACATGTATTTTCGGCGTCTATTAAAAGCATAATTTCAGCCACATTTTTAAAATGTTTTAATACACGGTCTCCTTGTTCCGTTGGCAACTAATCATTTCAATTGAAGCTACAAGAAGCTCAATGACATCTAAAAAATACTAGAAACGGTAGATGCGTGTAAATGCATAGGGTGGTGAGCACTGCCAGGCCTATGTGATAAGCTAAGAGTTGGAAAGAGGTAAGGTTCTACAATTGTAATAATTATTTGTTGTCTAAAATTCTGCATATTTTTGGTAGGAATTTAATGAACATATTCTTAGACAACACTTTACAATCATGGGATGAAAATGAGCGATCTATGCAGTGCATCGTGAGCTGATTTACAAATTGATCACGAACATTTTCATCCTCGACTTTTTTCAGCGCTTGCTGAATTTCCAAAGTGACGGAAAGAAAGCGAATCACTGCCAAGCCTTTTATTTTCTTGATTCGACATTTAACTCTTAAATCTATTAATGTTTCACTAATCAAATGAAAAAATCATTCCCGGTCGAGATATTGAAATTCGAATTCGCTGTCATAGTAGTCACTGTCAGTAGTCGAAGATTCTGAATCCGAAGGTCTCACAGGCTTCATTATATCCATTATTATTTCCATTATTGAATTATGAGGATCAGATTCCATGTAGGTTGACTCCCGAAACAAAGACTGGAAAAGAAAGAACAAGACTGATGAAAGCAAATTCTGCGTGATAGAAAAATCCATAGTTGAAATACGTACAACAAGAAAGTTGACACATTTTATAACTTCGTAACATGTTATTCATTTGGAAATAATTGATGACAGAATAATGTCAATTAAGGATTTATCCATATATTATCAGAATGCCATGAAATTTGAAACATGATTGAGTTCAGAACATCAACTTCGATATAAAAGTCAAAGTGAGTCACAGGATTCAGTATTTGATGTCTGAGAGCCTCTACAAAATGAGTGAATTTCATGTTTTGACTTAGTTTGGGTGATTTTACTCGTTTTGTAGAGGCACTCAGACATCAAATACTGAATCATGTGACTCACTTCGACTTTTATATCGAAGTTGATGTCCTGAACTTAATCATGTTTTAAATTTCATGGCATTCTGATAAATAGTTTCTTTTCTGCAAAAGAAAATGTACGAAAACTGCCAAGTGTTTCATTATCCACAGACATTTCTTGAATTTTGCCATTGGATTCCAGTGGCAATCCTTTGACCTTACCTATAACCGAAAGCGACTGGCTGTGACACGTAAGAATTTGATTTTTGTATTCAGCGTTTCAAGATCTACAAATCCATGATATTAAGCCCCTTGTGCGCGAATTCAGGAAGAAAGTGTCAGTTGCTCCCGGACTATAGATATAAAATTTGAATCATTCATAATGCTCAGGAAAATAGAGATATCCTTACACATGAGCCAGGGATGTCTTTGAAACATAGAAAGTGCATAGACACTTTCTATGCTTCATAGACATCCCTGCATGAACATAATAGAAATCAAAGCATAGCAATACTATAAGACATAAACTATACACCCTAGTACTCATACAAACTTAAATGGATATCAAACGGATATCCACCAAGCTTTGCTGTAAAACATTCCATTACACACATTCCTGAGAAACTGAAATTCTTTGGACCTGAGAAAAAGCAGATATTCATGAGGATTCCATTTATTGGTGATAAAAGTGCCACTTTATTTAAGATGAGTTCGGCAGGCTTTCAAGTTGTTTCCAAGTGCAGAACCTAGAATAGTCTCCACATCTCGACGGATTCCGATTCACTCTCTTAAAGAAAAATTGACATTCCTCTCAAACTCAAACGTGATTCATTAATTTGACTGCACTTGTCGGTCGCTTTCCAGTCTTTCAATCTTGATCGCGGAGGAAGCTCTACGTTACTGATCTTTTCGTCGGCGTATCGATTCACTTCGTCAACAATCTATTGAATGATTTCATCCGTGAAAAACAGATAGAAATAATCAATAGCTCTATCACAATTCTCAACATGCCCAGGTTCGCTCGGGTCCTCTGAGATATAACGTAAAAGCCTTGGACCTCTGTCCTGAAGTTTTACGTCTGTCCAATCGTCCGTTGAAGTAAGATCACGAGAAGAAGCGGCAGATGCAGTTCTAACCGATGGCAAATGCATTGTCTGAGTCTTCACCAGATGAAGATCCCTGATCATTATTACATGTAGAGTTGTCGATGTCAGAGTCGTCGATTTCAGATTCATCTGAATCTGATTCAGTCTGAGCTAAGGTTTCCAATCCCGGGATCTCGGGATCGATGAGGATTTACGGGATTCTGAATCCCGGGATTAGGTAACCGGGATCCCGGGATTCGCCACTATCTCATAATCAGTAGGATGCCTTTAAGAATTTTAAGGTTTGCTCAGCTGTATCAGTCTCATCTTGAGCCAAGACGATTGATATTGTTCTTTAGCTAGGCAGGCTTGTCGTCTCCCAAGGGTGATACTAACTGGCTCACGCGAGAGAGCATGTGTGTCCTTCCTGGAGTTCATCACATCAGTGTGTAGGCGTCCAATCACACAAATATTATGTTTACGCCGAACGATGTGCGCGTGTGTATGGATAAATGTGTATGCTTAAATCTTACAGCCTACCTACACGCTGTTCATTGTGTCCATTACAATACATTGTTGTATTAAACATTTCATTATCACTAATCACTTTTTCATTTATCATGTATTTCTACATGTTTTTCTACATGTATTTCTATTACCTACTTTTGTAAATTTTGATCGTATTCCTATTGAGCTTGGGGTTATTTTTGTGTGGATATGTGAATGCCAAATGCATTAATTTCTCATTTTCATTGATATTGCAAAAAAAGCTATACGAGTATAGGTAATCTACACTTTATGGTATTCAGTCAACTGGTCTGGAGATTAAGAAAGTGGTCAAGCCATATATGAATAAGCGTGGTTTACTATAACATGTACCGGTATTACACAACACCATGCTTTTACAAGACGTAACAAAAGTCATTTGGACGGATGGACATGAAAATGAGAAAACCACATATTAGCTTCATCAATGTTATGATTGCTATCATTAATGAGATCATTCCGCATGATCCAATAGGCCTACAAGTACATACTTTAGTATACCCCGCATATAAAAACTGAAACATAAACTCATTGGCAAGTCATAGAAGTTCAGGCACGTGTCTATCTCACAATAAAGTTCTAAGCTGATTAAACAGTTCAAACATTTCAGAACTCCTCTGAGAGCCCTCCATGACTCAGCCTGCACACGCCTATAGGTACACCCGGTATGACCTGTGACCGTATGACCCTGTGCTTTACAACAAATCCATTGAGCCTGTCAATCCCGGGATCGCAAAAGAAATCGGGATCAATTCCGGGATCCCGGGATCAGGAAAAGTCGGGATTTTGAAACCCTACTGAGCTGCTAATATCAACTCCATTGCCGCCTGTGAGGTTAGACGACGAGGCATGTCTATGAATAATAACAATCACCTGATGATGTCCCTCTAGGCTGCACTCGAAGCTCACAATCGATTCATATTTGCCCATCATTGTTTGGCAATGACCTTGAAGACGTTCAACGAAAATAACATCATACAGCATGTATCGATGTGCATCATACACGTGCAGCACTTACAGTCATCTCCTTTGATCGATGCAAAAGCAAGCAGTGTTTCAGCGATCGGTTGTATAAGAAAAAAGAACAAATTGACATTAAGAAAAATATTGAAAATTGCAGGGCGGATATATCCGCCTACGGCGTAATCAATCGAATTTCGCTGGGCGGATATACGGCATGGAAAGAGTTAAGAAGGTTTTTCGTGATATGCAAGTGCGCACGGCATGACATCCTTTCAATTTTAGAGGCTCTCGTTATCAAACGAGGAAATCCAGATATTTGTGTTCAAAAGGGTTGTATAGCTAGTGTTTTCCTTCCGTGGTAGATTTCTTCCTTTTTTCATTTTCATGATTTCTATGAGTACTAAGGTGTATAGTTTATGCATAGACTTCTAGATTTCTCTGGACAGATAGGTGAGCAAAATTTGAAATCACTTTATACATGTTCAGGCCAACCAACGCTTGTGTTGCAAAAGATCGAATTTTGTGGCTTATCGCAGTGATCAATGACTATTTGAAATGAGTCTCCTGTGCGATTCATTTCAATGCAGAATACCAAGCATACATGTATATGCCGCTTCTGGTTGTCAACCGAAATCATAACAAAGAAATCTGAATTTGCAGTTGCATCGAGTTAAGTAGTAGAAAGCATTATATCCCAAGTAAACATTCCGCCTTGTGTAACTTTCACTTCCATGAATCTGACTTCAATACCACCACAAGAGACATAAATCATAATTGCAAACAAAGAGGAAAAATGAAGACGTGTAATCTAAAGGAGTGTCAACAAATCTCCTAGATGCTGCTCCAAACAACTCCAAAGCCGCGATCCGATATAGCTATATTTTCAAGTGCATGCCCTGGCAATGGAAACATATTCGGAAGATTTTATTGGAAGAGATCAAATATCTTCTTACGACAATTTTGTCTAGTCTACAAAGAAACCATTCTATCTGGGTTTGTGACATATCAAATTGATCATGGACTAAATAGGGTGATCAGGAGTTGAAATATTCCCTTCACTATTGTCACATCATTTGCTGTCGAAAAATCTGCAAATGTTCGCATCTATCACAGAGAAGAAATCCAGTTCAACAAGCACATATCATCTATCACGAGTTTTCCAAAGTTTTCTATCTGATGACATTTGTATAATATCCGGATGACTAGCCAGTAATAGAAATTCGAGATCGGATTCAATTATTTTATGCTTGGGAAAGACTGACAAAGTTGCTGGTGCAGCCGAAGTCAACGGACGGAAGATTTCCGCTAGATTCACCAATAGCATTGACCATGGTAAGGGACAGTTTCGAGAGGAAAAGAGAAGCCGCCGATTCCTTCATTATGAATGTCTTGAAAGCAAAGGGAACAGAAGCGGGATCAGGACGGACAAGTGAACTATACGAGGATCCTTCTTTGCATTTACTTTCATGAAAACAATGATGATGGACACAATAAGCATTCCCAACCTGAGCAGCCACTTCTGAGGAGATCTTGACAGATGTTGAACGATCCGACCTGTTATGGAGAATCTTCTGAGGTTAATACTCGGGAAAGTACAATCGGATTATTATGAGAAGGGGTTTGGCTGGATGGGTCAAATGAGTGGAGCAAATTATTTTATCTCCATGCGTGACAAGAAAATAAAAAACAATTTCTTTATTGAAGTCATCTGGATTCAGTCTGAGAAATGTAGATGATAAAATATAATGCAGTCAAAAGCACATGATCAGGATGTTTACATGCAAAGACTGATTTCAATATGAATACTAATAATCGTGATGATGTCATTGGTGATTGTTGCTCTTCACTCTTGAAATGTAAAAATGTGATTTTTGTCGTGAATGCTTTATCACCAATAGCGGGCTAGCAATGTTCGACATCAATGATTTCCCTGAAACTGCAAAACCTTTGAGTGGAATTAATCATGGGGTCTTCTACCAAAGTAATCTCTTCAACTAGACATTTTTTTGCTGGAGGGTGTTCTATGAAATCAAATTGAATTGCAATAGAAAAGTTTTTGCTTTAAAAAATGAAAGGGCAGTGCTCATAATATCGATGAATATTTGATGATTCTTGATGATTTTTTCCAATTACTTCTTCGTAACGTCTCGCTGTGCATACGGACGATCAGGCTTCCGAAATTTCAGTGAAATTTTTCAACAACATGTACAATAAATTTGTTCACAAATCTCAGATGCCTCAGTTCTGAGAAAATTGTGAGAAGAAATATCGCAAAGTAAGCAAATAACGCGGAGGTGTAATATATGAGTTTAGCGCATAAGCATGTAGGCCCATGCGTCCCAAAACCTAATGTTCATAAATATACGCACATATTGTGCCTGAAATGCATTGTGGTCGCAAAAATTTGATAATGCTGAATGATAGTCTACTTGTAGAATTTTGGATTTCTGGCCTGACTATGTAGAAAGCCAATTTCAACCTATCTGTCCCGAGAAATTTAGAAGTCTATGGTTTATGTCTCACAGTATTGCTATGCTTTGATTTCTATTATGTTCATGTATAAGGATATCTCTATAGTTTCCTAAGTATCTGTTATGAATGATTCAAATTTTATATCTAAGTTTGTATCTTAAGATTTGTGGACGAAAGGCCTCGTGATAATAGATCTTAATGATTTTCGTGGCTTTCTTATTTATATAATATCAAAAGAGTATGCTCATATTGTCGATTCTGCAAAGAATACGTCCTTGAATATTCAATTTGCAGTTAGTTACCATATTCTTACAGCTCCAAGGTATTAGATAATCGGCAAATACATGTCCGACCATGCACATGTAAAAACTGCTTTAGAACGAAGGAATGTTATTTACCAATTTAATTGCTCCAACTGTCAACAAAAATATATTGGACAAACTGGAAAGCAATTGCCGACAAGAGCTCATGAACATCACCTAGCAGTAAGGAGGATTGATAGGCACTCACAAACATCAACTCATTGCAAGACAACGCATTTGACTGGAGCAGTGCTACAACAATCAACTCTTGTGAGCATAGATATGGCCTTCAGTTCATGGAAGCTTGGTACTCCTCAGACCACTTCATCAACAGACACATGGATCTAGATAACATAGGGCCTAATGTATACATATATTTAGGCCAAGCTATGACATAATGAATTCTTCAAATGTTGTACTCATAGGTCTGTCTCCCTAATTTTCTACCAGCTGACGACGAGCTGAAGTGACAGTCTGAAAAGTTGTGGCGAATTTTCGACTTAACGCTTAATGGTTGCCAGTAGTCTAGTAGTCTACTTGATGCACCTTTGCTGTCATGAATAATGTCTCATTTTACCGTCACATCAATGGAATAACAAGAATCTGAAAGCATAATTATCAATAATTCCAAATGTCTACTTATTAATGGAAAGAGTGGTATTAATATTTGACAAATATCAATTATAGAAAAGGAAAAGTTACTGCTGACTCATCCTTATTCTTGAAAATGTGCTTTATACGCTGTAATGCAGAAAAAAACCAGTCCTCTATTCAAAGCAGCAATATTTTGTTTCCAAGTACGAAGAAGCCCTCATGGCTAGCTGGAATGTCTTTATTTATGATTCGATATTTATTGTACGAGACCTTTCGAAGCGCTGGTGTTTCAGTAGTCATCAAGATACTAAATGGTCAGATTTAGATGACATCGCAGCCGATCTGGAATTGAAGGGTGACTCGTCGCACGTGTCGTCGTGTTGGCTCCAACAGATAAAAGCTTTTCTTAAGTGATTCTTGGTTTTCTTAATGTGATTAACTTTTTCTCAGTAACCATTATTATGTTTTCTCTCACCAATATTTCTTTCCTTTGTTAGTACTATTATATTTGAAGAGTAGAATAGACTATCAACTTTCAAAATGATCAGAATAATCGCAGTGCTGTTAATGAACAGTTTGTCTGATTGTTTTCAAAACTCGTCGCTGTAAAATGCCCTCACTCCAGTCAATGTTACAATGTCGTGTAAATCTGACCATTCATTGTCTTGTATCTGCTGATGTACACGCAGATATAGACCGGTCGGCTCTTCTGTTTGACTAGAAAGGAAGTATTGGAACATGTAATGCCTATGACAATTTGCTGACATAATACCATACAAATCGAATAATAAGCAGCCTGTTCAACATTAAACACGCCAAATTGTTCGAAGTTATTAACCGGATCGCACAGCAAAGAGACAAAGTTGATGTCAAGTTCTCTACAGAGAAGTTTGTGAACGTTTTTTCGAGAGCCTGCAAACTTTTTAATAATGATCGATGAACCAATATTATCGAGGAAACATTTGCGCAATGATCTGAATTCTTCCTGAATCGTGGCGATCGGAACATTTTGAAGGAATTCGCAGCAATCCGCAAGCGACACACGACTATTTATCCTATCTCTGTAGGGCATTGGAACTTTATTTTTTGCCCACTTAGTAAGTTCCTGCATGTGCCATCGTTTTGAATCACTTTACACTTCTAGCAAAGTGATGCGGTTAAGAAATATAATTCTGTGGATGTACACTATTGGTGTTTCGAAAGTTCTCGTACAATAGACATCCAATCATAAATAATGACTTTCTTCCTAGGCTTGCGGGCTTCTTCGTTCTTCGAATTGCTGTCATTCTGACTGAGGAGTGCATGTCTACTGATGTCTGTGAGCAATTTGATTTACTAATTTCGAAAAAAGTAATGGATAAAGCAGTTTTCCAAAGTCTGAATAATGGAAATACTGAGAAGAAATTGTCAAGAACGTTGCATAAGTCAACAACAACAGCTAAATCAAAGTGAGGTTTCGATTTATGAAAATCAACTCGGCAGCGAAAGCACTTTCCAAGATATGTGAGATGCAATGTTTTCAGGGCCATCTCACCCAACCCATCGCATTGAAAATAGAACAAGGGGTGAGCAGGCTATCGATTTCAATGAATGCTGGTAGGTGGCACATGTAGATGCTTGAGGAAAACAACGAATTTCTGCAGAAGAACTGTTGAAAGATCATCTGCAAGCACACGCCTTGAAAGTTCCGCTTCTCGCATGGACAACAACCATCTTCTTCGAACAGCAGTTTATGATGAATTCGCGAGAAAACATGCAGCGACATGCACTTTTCAGCGGTCACTGCTGACACTGAGAAACATCATATAACAATGGTTCTTATATTTTTTCCCCACCCAACACACACACGCATTTTCCAATGTTTCCAAATTCATCGAATTTCGTCAAACTTAGTCACATTTGATTTCGTCACTTGACTTGATCTGTCACTTCTGGGTTAAGGGATTGGTAGCTTGGATACTCAGTTAGAATACAAGATGCAGTTGTGCTGTGATCATGAACTTCGTGGGATTGATTGTCTACACTGCAGCTACAGTGAGTGGCAAAGCAAGTGCTGTGAATCTTCTACAAGCCAGAGGAATTTTACACACCCAACGCTTTTGCGACGGTAGTGAGACTGCACGAGAAGGTTGCTGACGATGCAGCACTTGCGGGTGTCAACAACAAAATGTGGGGGGAAGAATAGAAGTAGCCATTGTATGAAATAATGCAATGACTGGAATATACTTATTTCCGCTGAAAATTAACCCAAAGCAAATGAATTTCGATGCCAATGGGCTCAAGTTTAACTTTGGTGGAAAGGATGCCGATTTTAATGGAGGTCGTCAAGTTGTGCATATCTGAGAAGGAATTTGTGGGTTGGCTCCATAGAGACATATCCCACCACGAGGTTTACTAGAAAAGTGAATTACAGTACACATCCTAAAACAGGAACACTTAGTGAAAATAGGCCATGACGGTAGGAAGCAAATCTCAGACAGGATGTCATGTCTGATTGTGATAATTGCATGGCTATTAGGTCCTAGTAGATGGGCCTATTTTCTTAATGGCTAGCGGTATAGCTGGTTGAGTAAATCGTCCGCATAAATGAACTCAAGTAGGCCTATTTAGGTTTTCTATGATTCGATTCGATTCAAAATTGGCCGATTCGCAGTTCACTATTACTTTACTTCATTTAATGCACTTATCTGAATCGCCAAATCATTGCACTTTAGGCGATAGCTTAATATAATCTCGAACTTGCTGCATCGAACAAATCATAAAATGAAACTTTTCGAGAAATTTCCATCAGACTTGTGCGATATTAATTACTTTTAATGCAGCTTTTCTTTTTATGCACTCAAGCCTACTTTACACTGGCAGTCGCTGCAGTTGTAGATGCAGACCACTGATTCACATATTTTGGTTTGTACACAACCGAACATGACACTTCATAGAAATTTTAAGAGCCTTTTCTCACTTCTCGAAAAATGTTAGCCGCATGATGTTCCAAAAGTGATAACTGAAAAGAGCGTATCAATTTACATAGAAAGCTGTTGAAGAAATGATTGAGACTTTTTTAATATAGCCCCAGAATGAAGTTTCGGTTTTTTCCGTCCGCCATTTTGAATTTTCGTCATTTCTCGAAAAGGGCTAATCGCATGATTTTTTGACAATATTGTTTGAAGAGAGCGGGTAAAATTACATAGAAAAAAACTGACAAAATGCTTGGGAATAGTTTTAGTACAGCACCAGGATTCAGTTTCGGTTTCATGTCCGCAATTTTGAATTTTCGTAATTTTCTCGAAAAAGCTAGTTGTATGATTTTTAAACCATGATTTTCGAAATTTTCATGCAAAAATACATCAGAAACCGTTGAGAAATGTAATGGGACATTTTCAAAATGAAACCGCCTCTGCTGACACACCGTGTTTGCAATCACTTTAGATAACTGCCGGCATTGCACTATCCGTTTTCCCCTCTTTTTCTTGGCGGATATGCAAAGGTCAATCACTAATGCTCCCGGAAAACAGACCATGCTTGTAGCTGTGATATAAAATTACCACCTCTTCCCCCCCCCCCCAGTGCTTTCGCCTCACATTTCTACTATGATTCAAACTGAAGATGCAGTGCTGTGAGATCGAGACATGTGGCTTCCAGGGGACTTTATTACCATTGCAATTACATGTCCATTAAGGTTTAAATTGATTTAAAAATGAAAACTGTGACTTCTTGAAGAATGTATGTGCCTCATATTTTCCGAGGGGAAATTAATAGTATTACGTCCCAAATTTACATTTTCCGAACAGCTATTAGAGGGTGAAAGAATACCACATCACCGGTACTTAATTTAGATTTTGACAGTTCGCAGAAGATTTCTTCGAAAAATTTCTGGCAGTTGTGCACGTGGTGCGCATCTAATTATTTTAACGTTTTGTCGACAAGGCGAGTAGGGCAATTTAAAATGCGTGATAATAAACAGCTGACAGTAAATTGCAATTACATCACAATTATATGACTAAAAATGTACGTAATTGTAATTACTAATTACAGTAATTGTAATTGCAATTACAATTTCAACACAAGTCTACCTACACTGCATGAAAACAAAAAGTTTGAATTTAGAATAGAGTCAAATTAAATTGATTGACGGAATTGCGACATCTATCCGACGACACTTTTGTAGCATTTCTGTGATAGTTTTAAAAAAAAGAATGAAATATTTAAAACAATAAATATTTAAAAGAAAAATTAAATTAGATTATTACATTACACTGTAATACAAACAAATTAATTTAAAATACGATGATATCTGAACACCATATGAAGTGTTTCTTTAAAATTATGCCTACCTATTTCAAAAAAGAATTTAGGCCTAATCAACACAGATTAGTAAATCTTGATGTTCCAAGCAACAACCGGAAAATTCTTTGCTGCTAAATGTATTGTAATAACGAAATGCGACAATTATCCAAACCTGTAAAGCGATAGTTTTACAGCCGCCTTCTACAGCGACCATAGATATTCCAATTTAAGCGCCACATCTTTTGCAACTCGCATTCATTATGTTGCGTTCTTCGGTAACCTTCTTCCATGCATTTGCCTTTGCCACCTTATCATGATAAGGCATATCACTGATGGCATAAATGCATGGGAACTTTCTCACGAACTCAATTGCGCACTCCTGATGAGTTGACATGGTGGACGATAACCTGTCCGGTTACTGTGACAAGATCTGGTAGAATAATGAAAATTAACCAAACTGATGACCCTGTCATTGCAGTTTCGCTTAGCCTGCGCTTAAGTAGTAATATTCATGTTTTATTATCATAATAAACATGCACCTGACAAGTTTATGTTTCCTGACAGCCTATTTAGCTAAGTCAATACTTAATCAGCATCAACGTGTCCTCACTGCCGTCAAGCCAACGATGACAGCTTCGTAGCACTCATCACGAAGAACCGAACTTAAACTGCAATCAGACTCGAGCAAAAACAGCCATGAATCCAGTAATTAATTGACTTATTACCTTAGCTTATTAATGTACTTCCAAATAGTTTTGTCTTTGAACATTATTCCCTACAAAACGAAAGAACAATAAAAATTAATAAATTTTCCTCATGCGTTGCAACGGTTATTCCAAGTACCTAAACTGTTGGTTCTGTCCGCTGCTTTGGCTAATGATTTGAAGAATAATTTTCAAAAACGGTTCGCAATGTATGCGTCACAAAAATTATGTTATCAGACTCCTACAATGCTGCAATTCTACTTTAGATGACTATATAACTGATTCTAGAATCAATGTCGTCAATAGTTGACATGCACTGTAATCCTCATTATAATGACCGGCCTGTCGGCCTAGTGGTGGTCGGCCAGTCTTCAAAGTTGATAAAACCGGCCGGCCGATCGGTCGGCAAAAACCGACATATTCCGGCAACGAATGATGCTAACAACAAAAGCTGCATTAACCCTACATTATGCAGGCAGCTTGAAAGACACCTTCAGTTCAATAAAACTGGTCTCTAAATTGGTATAAATAATATTAATGTGTAATAATAATTTTAATTATATAAATTTAATTGGTACAAATGCATAGATACGGCGAGCGCAACCGATAGATGGGACAGGATCCTTATAAGACACGAGATAATAAGATTTGCAACAAAAAGGAGACCAATTTTATTGAACTGAAGATGTCTTTCAAGCTGCCTGTATGGTGTAGGGTTAATGGAGCTTCTGTTGTTAGTATCATTCCAGGAATATGACGCAGTTTAGCAGCAGGCAACATCGCAATCCATTATGAACGACATAATCAGAATTCTTATTTACATGTGACGGAGTATGATCACAAAAGAATACACAAGACTGAATATCAGAAATTATATGCACCATTTCAATTCTTCTTTAAGTCAGCAAATTATGCCGCCATCTGCCAATGTTGGCACACAATTTGCTTTGTCACTTCACAATGAACTTGCTGCGTTAATTTTTCATCTAATGACTTGAAGAGCATTATGACCCAAACACGACATATGAAAGCAGAGGTGGATATATCAATTGCAGCAGAGGATTGTACAACAATCGTCTCGAAAGAAAAGGATGAAAAATATGAAATTCGAATGCAATGGACGTTAATAGACAATAAATTTGTTGTGAAATGCTCTCAAGCTTGAAGTTCTCAATACAGGTTTCAGTTTCAAGAATTCTCAATAGAAAGAAGACTATTACGCATTCTTATAATTAGATGCTTTTGTTAAAGCGTAGGCCTACACGAATCATTCTTGAGCGCATTCTAGAAGGTTCCTAGGGTTTGAAAGGCATGATATTAAAATTGATGTTTTTTGATTTCCTCAACATCTTCTTATTCAATTTCGCAACCTATCAAATGAATCGAAGACCTCAAAAGCTGTTCTGATGTACAAAATAAAACATCGACGTGTTGTTCGTAAGCTATCTATCTCATTTGCTAATACTGCACTACTTTTAGGATCAACCCAATAGGTATTTTTCTAGACTTCGGCATTCACTTCTGAAACAATCATGGATAGACAGTAGGACTACATTGTTTTTAGGCTCATTTCTACCTTGTGTTCTCGTTGTAAATGAAAACTTCAGGTTCATATCAAGAAGCCTAAAATTTAGGCATCAATTAGGTTTTTCATAATGATAATTAAAAAAACCTAATTGAGGTTTTAAAAATATGGCGTTTCTTAAAACTATGTTTGAAAATATAGTCTTAACGAATTATCATAAAATAAGCCTTCAACAAAACGTGCTTATTCATTGATTCAAAATACAAGTTTAAAATATAATCAGTCAAAAATCATATTTGAAAACACAGTTTTAAAACTATGCTTAAACAACCAGAGTTGCAACTTTCCACAGACAAGAATTCCAAGTCTGAATTGATACTTAATTCAGTGAATCTGAAATCACATCCTCGGAAACTGAATTAATCCACATGTATGAAATTGAATCCTTACAACAGAGTTGTGATTCTAGACATCTAAAAATCAATTTTATACAATGATTTTCATTGCCTGCAGAATTAATTCAGTTAGTTAATATTTTGGTCTCAACTCGACAGATCCATTTAGCTTGTTCGAAAGAAGCGGTAATTAAATTTGCTGTTAACAAACTGGAAAATTGATTCAAAAAGCAGCAGAATAAGCCTTCAATTTTGCATGATGACTTGAATCTGCTGTTCATGAGATTTTCCTTGTAATCAGCATAATTTCCTTTTTATTGAGCTTTTTATCTGCAACTTGTCATTCTATTCGATATCTTATAAGCTTCATGCTACTTAAATAGCAAAATCTCAAGTGCCAATTCGCTAGTATGTAATACTAGAACAATAATGCAAAAATCTACCGTAAAAAGCACAGTCTCAATATCGAGTTTTCTTGCTTCTCATTTTTTAGAAACTAGTTGGCCGATGGATTGGACAAAACTCACCAAATCATCAAGTGTAGGCGAGGATCGAGTTTCAAGTTGACGCAATAATTCATCAGCCGCATTTTCCTCAGATGGACTAGTGTCACTTCTTCCATCGCTAAGTGAGTCTGAGACAGGAAAATATATTTGTTCTGAAATGGGATCAGAGAATGTCACACAGTTGTGTTTTCGTTGTGTTCGCACGGGAACACCATCCTTATCCATAGGAGTCGCTGGTAATGGCCTCATTGTTCTTGGAACATCAGAACCCTCTTGCTTTCCGGATTTGGATAAAACACTCTTAAGTTCAGCGATGAACGGAGGCGCTCCTATTGGGATTGTTGGAGGTCTTTGAGCAGCCACTGGGGTATCGGTTTCATCTACATGTGGAACCACTGAGGTGACAGGAGATCCCTCTGTGTCATTCATGGGAAAATTTTCTTCAAGGAATTTACTAAGTTTTTCCTTTTCTTCATCCTTGTCTGCAGACTCATCGTCCAATCTCACATTGTCCAGTAGATTGGATATGAACTTTTCGCTTCCCATTGTTGGAGAATCGAGTCCGATATGTTGCAGATGTCGAAATCCAAAGGGAAGACCAATGTCTGCTTTTGTTATTCTTCTGCGAAGGCGCTTGCGAAACACTTTGCGTCTTCTTACCTCAAAGTTTGATTCTGGTGTTTTCGCTTCATTGAGTGGAGTGTACGTCATTGGTGATGTTGAGCCTTCTTTGCTTGATATTTCTTTTTGTTTTCTTATTCGTTCCTCTTTCCATCTTTTACGATCTTCTATCTTTTTCAAAACAACCGAGGAAAACTCCTTTGCTTCGTCAAGATTGGCAAAGTTGAAACCCACCGGAGATTCCTCAGCCTCAAATGTATGAAAGAATGCCGTAGGTGTCTCATATTCTATTTCATTATACAATTCATGCTCCCATGTCATGGCATTGTTCTACAAAAAAGGAAAATTCGAATATATACAAGCGAACGTACACTACAATTATTGAAAAATACAGACATAAAAGACATATCAAGATACTCAAAATACATGTGGCCAAGATTTGCAATAGCAAGTTAATGAAATTTCGACGGGCATTCATTAGATATCACTTTAAACACACTACTGGCAAATAGCCTAAGTTAATGCGTCTGAAATAATTAATAAATGCTGCTTTTTGTAAACACAATGTAAATAGAATAATTAAATATAGAGTTGCATCCTCGTTGAAAAACGGAAACAGACGTGAATAGCTGCTATTTCATCCAGTATCAGGAATCATCAGATTTGCCAGTAATGTGTTTCAAGTGAAATTGAATGAATGCCCGTCGAAATTCCACTAACTTGCTAATTGCAGATCTCAAATTTACCCGGGCATGGCTGCAACTTTAAATAGGGAGTTGTGTCGATGTTGAGAGATGTGAAGTAGGCCTGCTGATGATTCCTGGTATTGGATGAAATAGCAGCTATTCAGGTTTGTTTCCATTTTTCAAATGAGGATGCAGCTCAATATCTAATTATTCTATTTACACATGTGGACAATTCCACGATAAGTGAGATATAGGTCGGAAAAATAGAACTTGTTGAAGTCGCAGTTCGACTTTATTTTCCAAAGACAACGTTCGAAATCTTTGCAATGTAGTCACATCTAATGAGTTTCACAGCAGTTCACAAGATAGTTCTTTGTTATAATTATTTCAGCTAAATTTAAGCCACATTTAACCACATTATCAGAATCAAAAGTTTCATAATAACATATACGCGCAACAAAAGAAATAACATAGTAAATGACTTGAAGACGTACACTATCACGCCAAATATTGCTGCTGTTGCTTGAGTAAACGCACCTTCCACTTAATCAGAGAAAAATGGAAAATACAATTTAACCAAAAATTTCTATCTATGTCCCATTGGATTTACATGCATTTTTCTTTTATCCTATTTGACAATAAATGGAACCGGATAGAACAAGGCAGACGCGAAGATTCGTATTGGCCATAGGGTGTGCATCATTCTGTGAAAGATTCTATCCTTGCAGAAACTTGTTCTAGCTGCCAGACTGCTACATTCACCAAAAACTTTAAATGATTATGAATAGACACTTATAAAAGTATACTGCTTAAATATGCCATTACCACTGAAACATAAAAGTTTTCAGTAGTTGCTAATAAATTAAGTGTTAATTTCGATGTCTATTGCATAATTGTCTGTCATTATTTTATTCATACACTCAGATTGAAAATCATGTTCATACTTAACCATAGCAAAAGTTTGTGAAAATGACAAAATTCGAACAAGAGTATATTTTAAAATAGGTCCAGTACGACCGTCGAGCCAGCCGACGTACATAGTTCAACATGTTGTTCGAACGTTTGAAAATGCGCAAAGAATTAAAGGACACGGACGCCCATGTAGGGCGCATTGGTTTAAAAAGTACCACGACATGAATGCGACATGAAGACCGAATCTTACAGTCGAAAATTTACTTGTTTTTTTTTTTAAATGCTCTGTGTTCGCAAACACCCTTTTCAGTCCTAGCTTGCGCTTGGCGCATTTCATTGATGCTGTTGAAAGTTTTACTTTCGGCCCACTTGAAAGTTGTGAAAATAAATCATCCTTATTGAAAATTTCATTTACAAAACTACGAATTATTTTCTTATTTAATGTTATTTGGCGGTTTTGACTATTTTAATTTGAATTTAAGTGAAATATAACGGTCAAAAGACTTCTCTATCAGTGACGCATAATGATCTAGGAATATGCACAATCGGTGAATATAGTAAACCTCATAAATGTACATATATTAGCTGCAATTCAAGCAAGTGGAAGAAAATCATTCTACAATTTTTGCTAAACTTACAGGATATTATTTTGTTGCTTTTGCTCTTATGCAAAAATGCCATCATCATGGCCGATATATTCTTAATTAGCTCCACAGTTTTGTTAAGGACGTCTGGACGGATGAAAAGAAGGATGCTGACTCGAAAGAAAGCTGAAACACCAACCGCGAAGCCTATCGCTAGAAGATCAGCTGCCAAGAAGCCCAAAAAGGTGAAGACCAACTCTGAGAACCAAGCAGCACCTAAAAAACCAAGCTTGTGAACACTTTGATGTCCATGATGCGTCAATCATGACGCGTTAGGAAAATACCCCAACAAGGTGAGTCTTCACTACTTTCTCTGAGATATTGCAGTGCTATTGATATTAACCGGGCAGATGAATCTTTGTAGCAGTGCTTCATTCCCTCATAACGTCTTTCCATGTTGATGCAAATATATTGAATGTAAATAGAATAAATAGATATTGAGCTGCATCCTCAGTCGAAAAATGAGAACATACCTGAATGGCTGACATTTCATTCCATCGGAAATTCACTTAATATGCTTACTGCACATCTCAAATATATTTGAATATAGATTATGAACGGTGATATTGTTATTATATTTTCTTGAAATTTTTGGTTGACTTTTTGTATCTGGAGAGTGTGGTATTTTCATTTACTAACATAATAAGCTTACCACGATGTCAAACAACTGGAAAAAGTAGGAGCGTCGGTTGTAATCTTTCATGAAGCAAACTACTCCACTGGATTCTTTAATCCATTTATCCCGAAACGGAGGCTGGGTGAGATACACTTGAACAACAGCACATGCGAGAGATTGACATTTATAACCAAAGTTTGAGAACAATGCACGAGTTTCATTTTTATTCAGGTATTTGCTTGAAACGTTTTCCATGATTCACTGCAATTGAAAAAGAAAAAATACATGTGTTAAAATATTCATCAGGTCGGAACGATCAACCGGTTGCCATTAACCTTTAATAGCTGTTCAATTCAAGTTCAGTACATTTCTACCATGTTGGATTTATGCTGCGTACAGAAGCTAAGATGGAAGGTATAAGGATATAGAAGAAGATACAAGATACAAAATAAAAATATAATTGCTTGATACATTTGGAAAAACGCATCAATATAATAAACAATTATCATCGGTAAACCCTTTACTTTCATGAAAAAACTATAAGAAACTTATCTATAGATCTATTGTATATGCATTCCAAATTTATCAATTTTGCATTTTAATATGCATTCATTTAAGACTAACTTTCAAAAACATTTAGATACTCAGCATCATACAGATGCTGCCCAAGCTTCCCTCGGTCTGCTTTCTGTGACAAATTGCAGTCATATAATAGGGTCCATACTCACTTCCTAGAATTTTGCCATAAGGCTTCATGAAATTCAATATCATCCTTTCTCATCGATGGAGCATTGGACTATCCACTTTTACAGACATATCTACATTTCAGGAGAATAAATACGTTTTTTATTATCATCGCTCACTTCTTCCATTTATTTGGTACATGCAAAAGGAATGATTACATTTGTCTTCCGCCTCATAAGCGCATCATATTGCTTCTATAATTGGTCAATTTTGGAATGATTTCACCATGTTATCGTTTACCTTCAATCTTATTATGGATCTAAGTTATGAGCTGAACTTTGGTTTTCACCAATATTTTATTGGTAGATCAACCATAAAATCCGAAATACTAGCTAAAATAAGCAAAAATTATTTCTATTTGATTCTTAAGGCAAGTTTTGACGTTAAAAATTTATGACTTCCAGAAATGAATTGTCACATCAAGCATTGACATTGACATTTTTGAAATTTACATTGAACGTCTTTGCATTGTGTAATATTATTAAATGTCACATGAAACTGCAAAGCAAAGCACTAAAATTAATGACCAAATGAGACTTGCCTGGCAACAATTACACTTTCGGGCTACACTCTGTTTGATAATATTTTGTAAACGATGCATGTATAAGTCTCATGGCTTGAATTAACTGACACATGTATTATTGTGATTGGATGGAAGAAGCTGGAAATGCCGACAGCCATGTCCGATAGAACATGGTTTATGAAGGGAAATGGTCAAAATTGGGAAATAAAAGTATTTTTTCTGCAAACAACTGCTATTGAAACCACAGATCTAGAAAGGGATAGATGGACTGCTTTCCGCGTTTCCCTATTTCAGTCGTGAAGCCTGAAAACTTCCCATCGCCGCCACGCCTGCTCCCCATATGTAGGCAAGAAATGACGGCCGCTGAGTTGATCGCAATTGACACCTGTGGTATTGTTTTCAATTGATGATGATTTATTTGATAAGGGTAACAAAATTTGTGTACTTAACGAAGCTGGGATGAGTGTCATAACACAGTGTGGTGATGTCGCAATACTTTAACAAGATAAAATTGAATTTGACATGCATTCTACCGACGCTAAATGGCGATTTTATCATTAAATAAAATCCTCACGCCCTAGGCTATTGCTATCAATTCTCCTACTCTTAGTCCGAAACATGTGTTCAAAAGTCATAAGAAAGATAAAATTTTCGAACAGGTTTGCAAAACTGTTTACAGAAATTTCATTTCTTGAGAAATGGTTACCTCGTGTTGTGTTCCGCGATGCCAGAACCGTGCTTCGAAAAAACTCTAACATTTCTTTTCACGCCTTTCCGTTCTCAAACCCCGAATTGTTGAAGAAGTGGCTTCATAACATTCGACGTAAGAACGTTACTCCCTCTAAGAATTCATCACGCGTATGCACTGTCCATTTCACCGATGATGACTATAAAAAGGGCGTAAGTGTTTCTCATGCAAAGGGACAGTATGGAACTCGCCCCAGAACTCGAAGGAAGCTGAAGGATGACGCAGTGCCTGATGTTTTTGAAGCGTTCCCCCTTTATCTGCAAACACCTTCCAAAAAGCGTCGATCCCCAAAGCAGCGCAATCTTTTTGAGCAGTTTTTTGATGCAACTTCTGCCGAGTCTCAGTCACCAGGGCCATCATCTATGATTGAAACACACCAAGAGATGCACAGTAAGCTGCATCAACTTTTATAGCTCTTTTACCCTGTAAGTAGTAAGTAAAACTCCACTTCTGGACCGCGCAAGATGGCCGCCGTCGCTGACGTCCCCCCCCCCTCTGGCACGGCAGAGTGTCGTGGTCGGCCGCCGTGGTGCTTCGTGTCTGAGTCCCCCCCCTCTGGAACGACAGAGGTTGTGGTCTGTCGTGGTGTGCCGGCCAGGTGGGTTCACGTTCACAACATGTTCGCTGACTCCCCCCCCCCTCTGCAACGACAGAGTGTGAGACTCGGGTGAGTTGGTCCGACCGCCTGGTTGACGTGGGCGACCGCCAGGATTAGTCTTGAGGCTATAGTGTGTGATATTTTTCGTGCAATCTGCTGAATGTTGGGTTGTAAAATGGGTTGTTTCGAGTGGAAGGAGTGGTCGGATGAGAAAACGGAGGCCGGATTCGTGTTCAGCGTGAAATTCTGCATCGGTAGTGTGAGTTTCAAGTCAATCGGTGAGAAAAAATTTACAACATTTTTCGAAAAACGACAGAGTTAGAATTTGGGACGTTTTGGTGTGTAGCGTCAAAACGAAGCATCGGATGAGAAAACGGAGGCCAGATTCGGATTCAGCGTGAAATTCTGGGTTAGGAAGGATGTTTCCAGCGAAATCGGAGAGAAAAAATTTTCGGCTGACGTCCCCCCCCTCTGGACAGCTTGCTTCGATTTTGGCTTCCAGTGGACGGATTTTGTCGTGCGATAGCTCGTTTGAAAGCTAAGAGTGAGACAAATTCAGTGAAAGAAACGGCTTGTTCCTATCTGTCTTCGTTCTAAAATTAGAGCGGTTACAAGATTTTAGGTCGGAGCTCGCTCACCTGAAAAAATCCTAAGTGTCAGAGTGACTTTGTATGGGTAAAATTTTGAAAATTTTCCAAAGTGTGGAATTTCGACCTGGGACCACCCCCAAAACATTTTTCATCAAATTTCACTGACCTCCCCCCCCCTCTGGACAGCCAGCTTCAATCTTGTCTTCTAGTGGACGGATTTTGTCGTGCAATAGCTCGTTTGAAAGCTAAGAGTGAGACAAATTCAGTGAAAGAATCGGCTTGTTCCTATCTGTCATCGTTTAGATGTGAGACGCCATTTAAGATTTTGGGACATTGGCGAAAAACAACAGAGTTAGAATTTGGGACGTTTTGGGCTGTAGCTTCAAAACGAAGCATC